>CM029531.1:18794476-18899859 GCA_017141395.1 Laodelphax striatellus | reverse complement strand
TATGAAGTGAACAGTTTGGTGAGAAAACACCCAGAGTGAACAACATGAGTTTTCACTTTTCATTCCAAAATGGCGCCAATTGTAAAAAACAGGAATAGTGAATAGCGACAGCTTTAAAGTGAAAGTGGAAGATGAAAGAAAAGTGAAAAAGGATACATAAAAATTGAAGCTTTGAATGAGAATGTTGAAATTGATGTGACAGTATGAGTAAAGTTCCGTAATTTGGAAATCGATTCTTTGAATTGAAAAGTTTTTATTCGATATATCGAATGAAACCACTATTTCATATATCGATATTTCAATATCGATAATAGACAGTGTTGTCTATGGAAGAATCCCCGTAGTTTATTCCACTATAGAAAATAAATCCCGGTGTTCGCCTCTTTTATGAACATCCTTTCAAGGACGTAATATAAATAGAATTGGTGACACAAAATTAATTTAATGTAAAATACATTATTGGAACCAGATTTATCACAGTTTAGATATAAAAATTATAAACATGTGTCCCATGTTCATGTTTCAGTTACCAAAGTTAACATTAATTTTTTAATGATCTACAAGAATCGCATTCAGTCCGAGAAGGGTATTAGAACATGTAAAATTTAAAAACATTCAATAAGCTTTAATTAGGAAACCCGATTTTAATCCTGCTTGCTCCTCCACTGAATAACTGGATAATTTTACACTATACAGATAGAGGCATAACTATATAAAACTTGTCAGAATGGAATAATAGCCTGCTTTCATTTTCAACATCTTATTGTAGGACCAACTTCTAAAGTAAACTTCTGAATTCACTTCCGGGTTGCCTAGCTACCTGATGAGCGGCAGTTCAGGTAGCCAAGACCTTTCTCGACCCTTCGAATAAATATAGCGTTGTGCGCGAATGTCACAATATTCCTGTTTTACGCGGTTAGCACTATAAACTATCGACATGTAATCGTTTAAAAGTGAGTGTTTTTTCTCAGAACAGTAGCCCTATTTCATCATCTAAGCTTACATAACTAAACTGCTCTATTCTATTTCAGGTATGAGATTTGCCATTTCACTGATCAAAGTGGTCATATCACTACTTCTACAAGATTATGAAATTCTACCACCTAAAAATGAAGATTTCAAGCCGATTACTCCTAGCGCAAGTGGAATTTTACTTGTTCCAGACGCTCCTCTCAAACTTCATATTGCTAAATTGAAAAAATAATGGTATTTGAGAAGAATAACTCATGCAAAATAAAATTTAAATTCCAGCCATCATAATCAGAAATTAAATATTTCTCTATTCATTGGCTGAAACATTCTTTATGGTAACCATCAAAAACGTTTGCATGACTCAAGAAAATATATTCATGTATTATTCAATAAATGAACATTCAATTTTTGTAGCAACACATAATAATTTATCCATTTTGCTTCTTCAGCACAGAGGCGTAGTAACACTGAAAATATTATTTGGAATGAAATTATAAACAATAAATTAAAAAGTTATTGACCGAGCGAAGAGAAGACTGAACGAAGTGAAGTCTTGTTTCAAGTCGATTGGCTTTCGTCTGTGGATTTGTGTGTTTGTAATGCATTTACGGCTAAACGCATTGACAGATTTCAATAAGATTTGGCAGGAATGTTCATTTTGAAACTGCGCGACGATGTATATGTAAGGGTTTTTTTTAATTTTGCGTTTTAAGGACGAAATAGAAGGAAAAGAGAATGGATACAATAGATATGGAACACGTGATGTCAATCTTATGGTAAGATAAGGACTATGGGTTGAAAGTTGCACGAGCATAGAGGACCACAAAGGATCCCATGTTAATCTTATGATAAGATAAAGACTATAAGTTGAAAGTAGCACGAGCATGCTGGCGATAACAGATGATGATTAATAGTGATCTGTTTGAAGAAACATGTTCATAAATATGATGATGGAATGTGTCTATGCACATGTCAAAAAAAAACATTCACAATATTTCATTCAATCATAGCCCCCTTTAAACTACACTTTAAACCTCATGGGTTTCAATATTCATCGTTAATATTAAGAGTGAGACTAATCCTGCTTCAAAGTTTATTCGACCTACCTCTGGGACTGGAACTGGTGATGTTTTTTGAGGTTTTAGAGCATAAAGTTTCAAACGTGTGAATTTTCATAAACTTATAAAATTAAGTGATTGTTTTGAGTACGCGGGGTCAGCTATAGTTGAATATAAACATCGTCATATTATGGAATGATCATCAGCTGGGTCAGAATAAGATTTTTTCGCTGTAGTCAGGGCCCCGGGCGCCGCAGTCAGAGGGGCGCCGCGAAAGCGGCGGCTTGTGGGACGTCGCGTATGTTTAAAAAATAAATAACTAAAAAATAAAATAAATAATTAAAAAATAGAAAAATATAGAATATAAAAAATAAATAAAAATGTGAAAAATTAAAAAATAGAGAAAAAAATAAATTAGATGTACATAACGTATTTTGGGGGAAGCCTGACAACATCTCTCTCGACGCAGTTGACAGGACCAATTCTGTACACGTGGACAAGAAAACAGCTAATTTACGACTAAACGCATTGACAGATTTCAGCTAGCATGGCTTTTTCGGAGGTCTACTGTTCACAGAACTACTAGTTTTATGCCCGGTTTTTTAGTCGTTCGATAAATCATTCAATAGCTATAGAGTCAATAAATTTATCCATTCGATAAAACTTATTGCGTTCGTTAAACATTTTTATGTAACCGATAGCTATTGAATGATTTATCGGTTGAATGAATCTGGCAACATCGCAAAAGGCTCTATTTTGTAAACAAATGCCACATTTTGTAGGTTAGGGTACCTGTATCCCTTCATCTGTTTTATTCTTTGTCAGTAACTATTTTCTCTACAGTCTACTTTTAGATTGCGTGTTCCTTTTCTATCAGCCATTTGAGAGTGAAAGTATTCATATGAATTAAAAGAGGAGAATTTGTTCTTTCATTGGTCACCTTTTAAATTTTTTTACTCTTTCATAAAATTTAGGGACGTCCTCAGTTTATCATCCTTGAAGTAGACAAGATAAAAATGCCTACTTGGTCTCAAATTGTAGAGAACTTTGATGGACGTTTTCTCACGTTCACGTGAAGTAAAATATAAATTGTGATTATTCAAATTGAAGATAATGAAATGATCTACAAATTTTATATGTAACATTTTTCAGTAAATCAATCATGTCAACGTTTATTTGCAGAAGTAATAAATTTTTAAGCAATAAATCTGTATTTTTCTTCATTCTTTCACAAATAACTATGAAACTACTAGATTTAAGAATAAAATGGTAATGGAATAAATTATAGAAAAATTAATTTTGTAAAGAATGAGGAAAAGTTTGATTTGATATCTCTATTGGAAGCCGAGATACTTATGATGAACGGAGCACAAAGTAACCTAGATAAAAAATTGATCAAAATAATCCCCAGCTGTGCAGTTATTGGTTCAATAAATATTTATGTGATGGATTTTGGCTCTATAGTTTATCGAGAGATTTATAGATCCAATAGCGTTATCGAGTGTTCAAAAAACGGAATTCTCATGTTTATCGAATCAATAGCGCTATTGAATCGATAAACTATTTATTGAACGACTAAAAAACCGGGCATTAGATAATCGTCTATTAGTGGCTTCTATACTTGAAAATAATGTAATTCAAATATACAAATAACAGAAGAAATTTGATGAACCGTAATCATGGTCTTGAATCAGGGTAATACTATAGTAGTACGATATTGATATTGTTTAGTTTTCATTTCAATTGAACTAATTTTTTAAAACTTTACTGAAGTTAACATATTCTCATGCAAAATAATGTTAGTTGAATTTATCAAAGAACGATAAAATGTAGGCTGCACAATTTATTGTAATGATCCGCAAAACCGCTAATCTTCATAAAGTGTGTTGTATGCATGCAAATTGCACAAATTGAATGAGTAGAACCAGATGGAGATAATTCAGAACCAGATGGAGATAATTCAGATTGTCTTTTGTGTGGTAGAACTAGTGAACTAGAACAGGAGGTGTAGAATAGCGTTGGTAGTTGAGAATAAATTCCTTTATTTTTAATATTTCAATCTTTTCATAGTTCAAACCAGCGACCACATAATACATTTGTATTATGTGGTCGCTGGTTCAAACCTACACTCGTTCAGAATCTATGTAACCAAAGAAAATCTAACTTAAGTATTCAAATTGTCTTTGATATAACCTACATGAAAATGTTGTTTCATAGGAAACGTTTCTATTGATTCATAACTCTTCTTATAACAAACGTTTACCTTTTCATTCAAGTATTATAATCTGACTTTTAAGTAGCTCTTAAAATAATTTGAAGGAAAAAACATATTACCATCAATGACTTCTTTCACAAATTTCAATAGTTTGTAATCAAGTTTATGTTCATATTTTTACTACTTTGTTTCCTAGAAACAAAACAACAGGTTGAGGAATTTATGCGCAGAACCAACGTTAAAGTAAGCGCTCCTCCCACGTGTATGGCCTTGACTGTGATAATTGACAGGTGAAGGCGATAAAAGAATCACTCTATTTGAATCTGTGAGAGAAGCAGGCTACAAAGCTCAATAATGGATTCGACCTCACTTATATTAGGTCTGTCTCTAATGAAGGCGACTTTATAGTTGAGTGTGGTGGGGGTAGCCTAATTCCTTTGAGCAACCGTGACTTGCAAAATGTTAGGCAAATAATAAAAATATTCAAGTGGTTGTCCCCAGTGCGCCGCTATCTCGATCACGTGTTCCTACTTTTTTAAAACGTTTTGTTTGGCTTTTTCAAATCCACTCCTGTATAATATATGACAGACGAGATAAATTATTGGAGATAATTTAAGTGGCGGAGTGATTTCTCATCTCAAAACAAAAATATTATGAGGTCTGGATCGTCGAATGTGAAGATTTGTTAGTATGTTCAAATAGTTGGATTGTCATTATATGTCCAGTAGAGGTGAGTTTAAAATTCATTATTTATTCATTTCAAATCTGAAATTAATTTCATTTCTAACTAATGTTGCTACTTGTTATAGATTTTTCAAACTGATAGTAGAGTAAGGAAAGTCTCTTTGTAGATTTTATTTATATGTAGATATACTAGGTACAATATAAATAATATTACCATACTACAATACAACATGTCATCTTTCTATGGAATATTTTTTGTTAAAGTGGTCCCATTTTATCAGTAATCATGCTTCAATATGGAAGTGTTGATAAATGTAGTAGAAGTTCTGATATTTCATGAAATTTATTTTAAATATAAATTTTAGAAAATTAAATCTTGATGATGATTGATTTCTGAAAAAATCAATGAATACAATCTGACCTGTGTATTTTGATAAACATAGGTAATTGATTCCTACTGAATAGATTGAAAATCATTTGTTTTTATCGAAACTATTAAAAACAAGAATAGTAGGCAATTATTGATAATATTAAAAAAGTTAGTTCAACCACTATAAAGGAAATCGTGATCAAAATAAGCTATTCAATAGAAATTCGCCAATAAAGTTATTCGACTCTTTCAGATTGCATTTAGTCATTGTTATGCATGTTCTAATAATTGATAGAGATAGAAGTTAGAAGAAAAATGATTTGGTATTGATTTGTGACTTATTTCATTTGTTATATGATTCAACTTCTCAAGATTCCATTCAAATCGAGAACATGGAATTTCTCAACTACATCAGCATAGACATTATACTTGGTCTCAGCTTAGGAATCGTTGTACTTCTTTACCTGTACTTGGAATGGAAATATAGACATTGGAAGAGACGAGGAGTGCCACATCTTAAGGCGAACTCTCTCATTTTTGGTAATGTCAAAGAACTATTCTTCTCGAAAGATGTTAGGAAAAGTCTGTACGACCATATCTACAAGTAAGTGATTTTCAAGTTTAATGTAGGCTAGTACATACCTCGTCAAAAAATCTGAAATTTTATTTTGAGATATTTAAATTGAAATTTGTATAAAAATTATCAGAATGTTTTGCCTCATATAATGACCGAAGTTTTGTTGGTAGTATTGCAAGTTAAAGAAGTTTCAATCATGAATTATTGGGAGAAAATATATTTCTAAAGCTATATTAGTGGAATTATTTGCCAAATTTGGACTCTAGGTTGGCTTGAAACCCTTATTCATTATTCTTTGTATATTGTATATTGTCACAATTTTTAAATCTTAACTTACTGAGGAATGCATTTGTGCACAATCATCAGATTAAATGTCTACATGTGTAATGAGTTATGATTAAAAATTTTATCAATTTCTTGGTCCATCACGAACTGAAATGTGATGTTATGGAAATATTATGGAATATATGGATTGACGCCTTTTAGTTATCGTTAATTTTATATTAACTATATTACTCCAATTGACTGGTATAGTAAAATGATCAATCACTGCAAATAATGTCAAATTCTTTAAATAATTTATAATAGTTTTCAAGTCCACACATTTCACAAAAGAATGAGTTGAAATACATCTTATTTTTCAAATAAAACAATACTATTAGTTTATAAGTATAATACTTATACTATTAGTATAATACTATCAAATACTATGTATGTACTATCAAAGTAATGACTTGTATTTCACTGAAAATAATTAATGTTTTTACTTACATTATTGGGCTTAATTGGAATGCATTTCACTCCTGATGAGAAGCTTGATCAGCTAAAATAATATAATAAACTAATAGGCTTAGACTACAATACGTAGGATTCATTGAATATAGCCTTATAATTAATGCTCTCGTGATCCTGTCTAGAGTACAGCAAATATAAGTTATTACGTTATTCTGATCTTATTTCCAGCTATAATAAAGGAGAGCCTGTTATGGGATATTATGAGTTTCAAAATCCAGTTCTCATGGTGAGGGACTTGGATTTGGCAAAGAAAGTACTTTCCCAGAATTTCTATAGTTTCAGTAATCAAAGATTCTCAGTCAGTCCAAGAGTTGACCCTTACATGGCGATGAATCCATTCAGTAGGACTTATCACGACAAGTAAGTAAGCAAGCCTTGTTCAATCGTTGATTCATTCAGTTAATGATCTAGTAATAGATAATTCCAAATCATCAAATTTATTCTATATATTTGTTTCCATTTTCCAAGAGCAATATAGGTGGAATATACATATTCCAAATCATAACTAATTTTATATTATATTTCCGTCTACATATATTTGAAGAAATCGAGTAAGAGCAAGTAAAAACAGAGATGGCCTTTTTTATATAATAGTGGCTGATTTCTACTCCAAAGTTTTCTACTCGAGGGACAGATTTCTGAGAATGTTTGTGGACGAAGGTATGACATAATGTAATACAGCATCTTATGTAAGTGCAGACAGGTACTTCGTTGTATTTTTAAAGTATATTTCCATTAATCTATTCTTCCATGCAATGTTTTTGTCGTGAGTGATGGGTGATGATGAGAAATACTTTATCGTGCTAAAATTTTGACCTCCATATTTATAATAGGAATCATAACTGGTACTTTTATTCTGTAACTAGATAAATATTTGTATTGTGTGATGATTCTTGAGAATTTTTTATACAAGAAGGCACATTTCGTTCTATATTAACTTTTCATCAAAATCGAAAGTTACCTGAAGAAAATGTACTAATCTCTATATTAGTTAGCCTTGTTAGCGTTCTTATTTCATTGCTGGTATTCTGAATATCTTCCTATCCTAATCTGAATAGAGTTTTCCCATATTCGAATGTAAGTAATTTTGGAATCAATTTCTGTTTTAAATAAGGCGATATTTCATGAAATGAGGCTGTTAAGAATCGAGAATTATTATTGATTTTCATAAACCGAAAAGTGCATGGACAAAAGTCCACTTACAATTAACTTACAGATCATATAGTTATGGGTGTGTGTCACAGGCAAACATTTCTTCAACAGAGTAAAATGCTATTTCTTTCAAACATTTTGAAATGATATTTTTAAATCCTTTACAATAATAATTTCTAACTTCCAGTGATAGCCTATAACTATAAAACATATTTATTCCAATATAGCAGTACATTTTTTGCCGTCGAGTGAGCCTGACCACCACCCTCTACAACTCTCATTTCCAGATTAGATTGTGCGCAATTCTCTTTTTTCACTGAGGAAAACTTCTCTTGCGCCACTAGAATTTCCCCATAGCAGAGTTCCATATTGCAGATGCGAGAGGAGCAAAGCAAAATATGAAGTTGGTGTAAGGTCGTTGATGTCTGACTCTCCGGCAATTAAATATGTAGATTCTACATCAATTATTAATAAGTTCTATTATTTGGAAATCGAGGATTAATGTACCGTACTAATTGATTGGTTCCAGGTGGAAGGAATCGCGTGCAGTTTTGACTCCCGGTCTGACTCAAGGAAAACTCCGTTCATATCCTCAAGTTTTCCTCAAACCCTACAAAGACTTGTGCAAATTTATTGACGAAAGCCATGGTGAAGATTTTGAGGTAAGATTTATTATCGACCTCCCATGTACATTCCTACTAACTTGTTGAACGTAAGTAAAATGTAAATGTTAATGATATTGCTTAAGTAAACTTCTTTTATTTTAGACAAGTTTGAGAGCTTTGGTCATTCATATTTGATAAGTCAAAGCTGTTATACTGTTATAGACTTTGATATTTTTATCGTTCCCAATTTTCTCATCTCTTCTGTGACTCAAGAAATTTTTAGATGGGCCAGAAACTCATATGTTATTACACTGTTGATTTGATAATCTATATTAATAAAAGAGAGTTGGCGTCTGTACGCTCGCTTATAACTCGAGAACGGCTGAACCATTTAGATTAGTTTGCTATTATTTCGTATAAGCTATTCCACAAATATGCCTAAAATGATCATAACTTCATTGAATGCTAATGACATTCAATTGCCAATATTCTATTACGATAATTGATAGTTTTATCTAAGAGAGACTATATCAATGTGAGTTATTATTTAACAAGAATAAATAGAAATGAAATCTTGTATGCTCAATAATATTAATCAATTGGTTTTTGACGCTTAATCGTTTATTACAGTTGAATGATTTATCGAATAGAGTGGCAACTGATGTGATTGCAAGCTGGGGGTGGGGTGTAGAAGGGAACGCCTTTTCTAAAGTTGAATCGTCAATCTACAACACATTCAAAGACATGAGTCTCGAAAGTTATGGGTTGGATTTGATGGTGTCGAACAAGTTCTTATCTAGGATTATGGGCTATCGGTATGTATAATACCAGATCAAATTATGTTCAATTACAGTCAGTAAGTTTTCTCAAAAACTTTGAAACGAAACTTCTCGAAAAATTTCCTTATCAATTTAAATTTTCGTACAATCCATGCTGAATTCATTGAAGATAATTTTTCAGGGGATCTGTCTCCCACACATTGTTGTCTATCCGTCTATCGTATAGATAATTGGTGAATTGTATTAGAATAGTTACTAAAGCGTAGAATCTTAATTTCCTCAAAAATAGTAATTCATGACTCCCACAGCCTTCTGCTACAAATAGGATTTCCAGATTTCTGTGTGCATCTGGACATTAAAAAATGATTCATTTCAACTTTTCAAGAGTATTAGAACACTTCTGTATTCAGTAGTATTACTCATATACTCTTGATCATATTGCTTTGGATCAACTGCAAATTAAACAAAAATATAAAAAATTCGAAGAAACTTTAGTACCGTAGTATGCTGTTTATCAGCAAACTAAAATAAGCAAATTTCAAATTCCCATACATCTATCAGGTAAATACCACTAACTCATTCATCTAATCACCCTCTTATCTCAGTTTTATCTTCTGAAATAGTTGAAGTTGACATTGATCTGAAAGACAGTATTCGTGGAAAGGAAGTATTTTATTTATTTTAAGAAATTATTTCATGCCTAGGAGATCAAAGATAAAAGATTTCATCTTGAGCCAGTACTATACTAATAGTAGACATATTTGTTGAACTTGTCTCGCCCAATCTCAAATTTCAAGGTACTGTAGTTTATAAATTCTAGGTTCACCTATTACAATATTATACATATAGATTTATAATATTATATTATATATAGGTTTACAATATTATAAATATAGATTTATAAATTGGACTCACCCGAATGTGTGCAATGTGTTTTTAGATTATGATAACTCAAGATATGTATTGATTTTTACAGCATGTTTTCAAAAACACAGTCTGAATTCTTTACGGATTTGACACGAAAGTGTCTTGATGCCTCAACTGGAAGCAATGGTCCTCCTTGTCTCCTGCAAATCTCGGCTCAGGCTATTTTGAAATGTGATGAATTTGATACAAGCGATAAAGGTAAATTTCCTTTTTATTGTAGTATCACATATCGTACTTCAAAATTCACATTGAAATGAAGCACTGTATTCGTGATTGTAAAAACAGCTATTGAAAGAGATGATCGCTTTTCTTTTTTTCTCTTTTTTTTGGCTGGGGATGATGCCCACATAAGCTTTAGACTTGTACGTGGGTAATGGGAAAGATGATGATGAGGGATGAATGGAGCTACAGCTTTTGGTGGGTTCCGAACCACCGGTAAGCGATTTTGAAGCTCATAAATTTTTGTATTTAGAGGAGCCGGTAACCGTTACAACAGGAGTGGTAGGCGCCGTCTCTTATCTAATCTCACGAATTAGACACGCTTTCTACCACTGGGACAACCGCTTCCCAAACCTAACTACTTATTGGTTGTAGGTATGTTGAAAGTACTGAGCTGTAGGCTACCGTATAGAAACCAAGTTTTATAAAGTATAGGCCTAACTATTAATTTTTCGAAGAAAATAGAAATTCAATTAATTATGAATCAATTCTTGTATTAATATCTGTACAAAAATATGCTGTAAACTTGAAAACGGTCACCAAATAATAAATTTCTTATATCTGAAATAGTTCGTATAGATGTTTTTGTTTTTTCTGTATTTTTTATGAGTTACAATACAGATAGACCTTTATAATTATACAGTACACAGATCTTATGATTATTTCTCATTCATTCATTAAACATTCATGCTTTATTTCCACTCTTACACTTCAACACGAAGCATTGGTTGGTCGATTTTTTTTGAGGGTGATTCCCACATGAGCTCTAGGCTTGTGCGTGGGTAATGAGAGGGGTGATTGTGAGAGATAACGACTGTTTTAAGGCAGTCGGGACCGACGACTTTTCGTCTCCTCCGAAAGACGGGAGTGGCCGCTTTTATTGTCAAAGTCCGTTCCCCAAACTGTATTCGAACCAGGTTCTTCGGATTATCAGACTGGCGCTGAATCCCTTAAATTATTATAGTTGAATCCCTTAAATAGAATAGTTGAATATGATAGGTTCACACTCAAACAAAGTATCAAGATTGTTTAACAGAGTTGGTCTAATTGTTATTACTCTTAATTGAGTTTTGTATTCATAAGTACAATAACAAGAAGAGTGTAAGGTTCATATAAGTACAAGAACTGATTGATTTTCGGAGTTATATCTAACACTTTCTTTCCTTCCCTTTTGTTGAATATTTTTCAAAATTTGAATAGCGTCTATAATTTTTATATTTGATATTTTGGTTATCACATTTTTCAATCTGCAGTATAGGTTTAATGTCCAATGTAGTCGAATAATCAATCCCCTTACAAATGAATCTGTGTTAGAATGTACGGTACAGTACTCTACCAGTCGTAGGAATTGCATCATAAAATGCATTATAAAATTGAATAATTCAGAATATTTTATGCTTGTTTGCAGAAAATTTTATCAAGGAAGTAACTGCTGGTCTATGCACTTTCTTCCTAGATGGCTTCGCAACAACATCGATGATCTTCTCTGTTCTTCTCTATGAATTGATGATGAACATGAATGTTCAATCTAAACTGAGGGAAGAAGTAAAAGAATTGGACAATAATTTAACCATTGAGAATGTGGAAAAACTGGAATACTTGGACATGTGTTTGTCAGGTCAGTTATTGTAGTGAAATCCGTTCCAACACATCAACAATAACAGGAAAATACATAACTACTTAAGAGCGTTGTGCAGTTTTATTTTCATTTACGTTAAAATCAATCTTCAAGCTAAGCTTTAGGTTTTGTTCAAGTAGGCTAATCCATCTCTCCATTTTTCTTCTCTTATAATAATTAATAATTATTAATGTCTAAAAAATTGAATTATTTGTTTGACACAAATATCCAAGCTTGATCTGTTCATTTTTCACAGGTTTTTGGTTGTTCTAGCTTTCTTCTCAAATTTCAAAACACGAATTTCTCAAAATTCCAACTGATTAGACGGCAGCCTGTTTTACCTGTCTTCAATTATTGTCATAATAATATTGTACATTGCTGAATACCGTACATTCATAAAAAATTGTTAGATTTTTAAACTCTAAAATACAAAACATTCACTAGGTTACCGTACTCTTTTTTATACAATTTTCTTCTGCTATTTTGTCAGTGCAGCAATTGTAGTATAAAATTCAATAATCTCATATATGATTATTTTTGTACACTCAATTAATGATTGAATACAGCGTCATAAATGATTTGTCTCATTCTATACAACTCCCAAATCCATGAATATACCTTGATAAATCCTGAATTATTCAACATATCTATTGATCGAGCTCTGATTTTTATTATGAGAAGAAATCCCATACATGATAATTTTTCTGTTTGATATTGAATGGAATTTCACCTATTTTTTGTGTAACATCATAGTTTAGTGTTTTTACTTGCATTTACGCCTCATTTCTATTCGCATTTATCTAAAATTTTATTTACTTTCGTACGAATTACATGTTAATAAAAATTCTTATTCTATCTCATTCAAACAGAGATCTTAAGAATCCGAACTATTTTTTTTTACTTTTTTTCTATTCTATTTACTTTCGTACGAATTACAAATAAAAATTCTTATTCTATCCCATTCAAACAGAGGTCTTGAGAATGCGAACACCTTTCCACTACCTTGGCAGGACCTGTACAGCGAAATGTGATCTCGGTCCTGTGCAATTTCAACCGGGCGACGACGTCATAATTCCAGTCAGCTCAATACACATGGATCCCGATTATTTCCCGAATCCAGAGCAGTTCAATCCTGAACATTGGAGTGCAGAGAATAGGAAAAGACGGCATCCAATGACATCTCTCTATTTCGGCTTCGGACCTAGAATGTGCTTAGGTCTGTAATATTTATTGTTTCTATTATCTCACTGTGTTGTATTCAATTAATAGATCTATATTATTTTTGTCGGTTTAATTGAAAAACTTCTATTGATCTGATTGCTTTTCATAGGTATTAAAAATCTTTCTACAATGCGATTTCCGCTATTACCTGATTCTTTCTACTCACTCTTAAGCAATTTCAATTGCTCAACTCAACTAATACACTATTTTTATCAATTGTGTCAATATGATTCAAAACTTCCTATTGGATTGATTGTTTTTCATAATTGAAACTCTTCTACAATTCTATTTTCTATCGAATTCGCTTATTTTATAAAAGATTCCAAGTATTTCTTCTCCTATACAGTCATTTAATTTATGCTGTTGGTTGAGCCTTATTTTAAGATTAACGTAATCACTCTAAAATAGCTTAGAATTCAACTCCATTATATGTTGAAACTTATTAAATACATTCAATGGTTTGACGTTTTTCCTTTGTATTTCTTTCATATTAACTCTTTCGCATAATTTTGTCAAACATTTTTTTCTCTTATAGTTTAATTATTATGTTCTGTGTCATAATCTTATTTTATTTCAGTCAGATGTAGTTAAATTTACGAAATGCATGGCTACCGTCCTGTACCACAGAGACGGAAGAATTCTTAGGTTTAATCGTCCTAGAAAAAAGATATAAACACAAGGATTCACACAAGGAATATAAAATGTCTAATCATATTCTCCAAGTTTTGTAGAATTAATAGGCTATGTGATTGTTTATGTGTTTTTCTATTGTCTTCAATAACTCATGATATAAAATTCTATTTAAAAACACTTCTTTTTTAATTTTCAGGTTTGAATTACGCCAAAATATTCTTGAAAATTATCGTCAGCAGTTTGATTAACGATTACGAGATAGTTCCTCCAACCAACCACCAGTATGATCCTATTACTTGGAATAGGTCCAAAGCATTTATTCAATTCTCTGATCAATCACTTTATGTCAAATTCGAGAAGCTTGATAGCTGAGTAGTTTCTCCTGAGAATATTGATGATTGATATAATTATTCTTTTCTACTTGAAAACTAAAATTTCACAATGATTAGTCTTTCCAAAAATAAGCATCTTTTCTCCACATTGTGTGGCATTTTGGAGATAAGGAACATTGCTTACTGTTTTGAAATTTCTAAATTAACGGTCATCACTCTCTATTCCAATACTTTCTTTAATTCTTTATTTGTCACGTTTTACTGTATCATCCTGAGCTTTATATTCTTCTCCATAAGATAAAAATGATAATTATGATTGTATATTATAGAAGTGAAATGAGTACCATTTTTCAATTGTTATTGGTGCCGTATTATTCTAAGTTTTTTTCCAAAAAGATGAGGTGATATGATTCTATAGACGTTACATTAATGAATCCATCTCTCCAGCTTATATATATGGCACTGCTTTTATTTTAGAGAATATAAGTAAATTATTCGATAAAAAAAATCAATTTCAAGATCGTACTCTATTCAATTGTATCTCTTATTTGTTTCCATTTGTTTTCAATACATCATTAATTAATAAAAACCACAGAATGTTTGAAATGATAGGGAAGTTGTGCTAGCCAAGTAACCGAAATTGATTATCCAGGACCGATGCTGAACCGCATAGCAAGGGAAGCAAGCAGCTAGCGATAAATTGCAGCAGTTTGGTACCTTTTGTTAAGGAAAGCTTCCTGCAACAACAAAGTTCTATCTTCTAAAGTATCTTAGCCTGGATCACTTACGCTTACCAAGCACTGTATTGCATTCGGAGTTATTTAGTTATTTTCGGAGTATATTATCACTCAAATTGTTATGGACCAGACTTTCTGGTTGTAATCAAATTATACTATATTTTGTGCTATCAAATGATCAAAAAAATTTCTCATTGTGAATATTGACAACAGAATTTATTATTCCTTATTATCTATCAAAAGTTCCTCTATTCTAGTAAGTTCTATTTTTCTTATCTTTTCCTTCTTTCAAAATAAAAAATTTGAAATTTTGAAGCAGAATAATTTCAAACAACCATAGGCGAGAAAAAGGTCTTACTGCCTGTTGCACGGAAATCCAATGAACTCTAACCGCCATATAAAATGATGTCATCTAACGGAACAATGCAATGAGAACCAATGAACGAATCGGACGACAATGCAATGACGTCATTTTACAATGGTTTAAGTCAATTGGATTTTTGTGCAACTGGCCTGTAGTCTTGGTGTATTTTTCATAAGACTTGTCCATTTCCTATGCTTGTTAGTCTACTTTCAGTTTTATTCGTCTTAATTTCGGTGCTTCAGTAAGATATCAACCAAGCCCGTAACCTTTTTTTATCAAGTAACATAACGTATAATTTTTCAGGGATAGAGAATCCCAAAATTAATGACAGTAGTGTGAAAATTCCATGTAGTTTATATTTGAATTTAAGATTTTAAAGACCAAATACCAAGATAAATTGCTCAAACAGTCCTAAAATCTCATTTAAAGTTTAAATGCAGATTTCAATTTTTAACATCAAAATCACATTAATCTGTCATAGTTTTAGTTTTTTTTTCAATACAGTAAACATGTTGAACGTAGACGATTCTCAACTAATGTATGATAACAGATCAACGTTAAAGTTCATGTCTTAAATTAGAATTTTCATGGAACAAGGTGAAGCTCAGTGGATTTGTGGAGGGGACTGGAGTAGTTCAGATTTAGAAGCATTGACGTAAACCAGCAACATTTCTACTACGAGTATTATACGGCAGGATTGGAGTACGTTACATGCTACTATCAGCTGATGATGTGGATGTTGGGTATACTGTGGTGTGATAACGTGGAAGGGTAGCTGCTGGGTAGGAGAGTGGTGGATTGCCCTACATTTCGAATTTCACGCTTGACAAGTTCAAATGAAGTGAGAGACAGAATTAAAGCGAGCTGAGTCTCATGTTGTGATGAAAATAGAAGCAAGTGCAGATTTAAAATTATCGGACTTTTACGTTTCAGCTTTTTGCCCTATTCAGCATTCGTCACTCTTAATTTTTTTCAACTGTAGAATTATTCATTGTCATTACAATAATGAATAAGCAATAATACTGTATATGAACTATTCGAGCCAATACACAGTGATATTGGTTCGTACCAATTTTTGAATAATATATAGTAAATTATAATAATACAGTGTAATTATAAGAAGCAAATGGAATTATATGATAAGCTATTTTAAAACAGGTAATTGAAAGCATCAATATTTTCATCAATCAATATTCAGGACTAAATTGAATTGGGTCTATATATTGGGAAAGACATTTCTAAAATCTAAATTGTTTATTATGATATTGAATAAAAACTTTTTGTACTTGAAGTTTTTTAAATACAACTATTAAGGGCTGTCTATCTATCTATATAGCGTATGGCTTTGGTTGGTGGGGAGACCCGAAGGTAGTTCCACCTCGCCGTTTATAACCTAATTCCATTAGGTTGAAGTTCTATTTCACTTTGTAAAAGGGCTGTGTGATACAATAACATGTTTAATTTCCTTTTTCAACTCCTTATTTATATTCTTCATGCTTATAAATTTCATTCATAAATGTGAATTTTACAATTGAATTCCACACCTTCAAACAAATTATCATTGTGGGCTGTTTTGTATTTTTTTATTAGATTTTTTCAATTCTACGAGTGTTCAGTACTTCAACAGTTGTAAACTGAGCATATCGAGGTCTAACGAATGCATCTTTCAAGGTCTGAGCTATTTTCAGCGGATTTTGAATTATTGCTTGGCACTCTCATGCTGTCACTAGTCTTGACAGTTTCTCACAGTTTGCGTGGAAACAGATTCACAAGTTCAGCTGGAGCCAAGAACACGCCGCAAGTGACTTAGAAACAAGGCTCTGCCATTAACACACTATGAAACTTGAATGACGGTTGAAGTTCCATTTCGACTTCGGCTTCGCAGCTTGTGCATGTGACAGTTGGTTGTGCGGTGCTTCAAAAAAAAATGCTCGACTCCTCTAAATAATACTGTGCTGTTGATTCTTTTCAACTGAGTCATTCTGTTGAAGTATAGCCTACCACGAATGTAACTATTAATTTCTGGTATACCTTTAATATTTTAACAAGCAATTGAGGAAGAGACAGGGTAGCATTGACTAAATGAATATACGACGTATCTTCCTCCACGAAATATTCAAGCCTCAAGATTATTGTTGTTTAAATATTTGGAGAAGTCCAGTTTATCATTAAGTAAATTACCCAAAAATTAATTTATCCATTATGAAATCGATCACCAAAAAATTAATTTAGTCATGAATGAGTTCAGTCACCTTATCACCAAAAAAACAAAGTTTCTTCAATTTGTTTGAATCTTTTAAAAAAGGTCAATCTCAATTTAATAAAGTCACATATTGTTCCGTGAAGCCAATACTGTTCAAAAGCGTTCTAATTATAATTGCAGTTGTCTTGGCTTGTTACCTGTTTGTGTTGCTGGCGTGACCAAGAGCCTGCCTACTGTCGGTGACAAATGGCTTGATACTGGTCTGACATCTCCCCGTAATGGCGGACGGGAAGGGGGTTAAGTCGTGGGATTGTCGTTCTTACCAGACCCCTTCCCGCTCCTCTGGGACCAATAACAACATAGAAACTACCCTTATCGTTGTATTAGTGCCACCTGCGGTAGGGCTGGATCGAATGGGCACGTGTTGTTATTGTAATAACAGAACAACAAGCTTCAACGAAAATTGAAATTTAGAGAATTGCTCGAGTGAGCAGGGTTCCGCTACTGGTGTTCTTAATTACAGTAGTAATAAATTCATTCCAATTTTGTGTACGGTATCCAAATTGTAAGTCGCCCTCACCATTGATAGCATTCACTATCAAGAATGTCAGGTTGAATTTTGTTCCGTACCTACTTTATTTAATTTTTCCCTTTTCCTCTGTTTGAATAGGACATAATTATAAACAAATGGAAATTTCTCTTACCAATCATTCTACAAGCTATCTAAGGTTCCGCAATCATGGAACGATGGTAATCTTAACTATAGAAGGAAAATGTTTACTTGACCATGGTCCTGAAGCGACTGGAGCGTAATAATTATATACTTTACAGAGGAGTAGCTGAAACAGAACAGGATTTTACAATTCTCTAATTTGATGAAAACAATATTAACTAAAGTGCACATTCAAGGAATACAGTTATTTTGATAAAATTTTAGAATCTAAGCTCTTTCCTCTGAATATAAGCTGGTCAATCAATTAAGAAGGCTGGACGTTTAATTGATGGGATGAATTCTCTAGTTTGACAAAGGAAATAAGGAAATTGTTGAATGCACATTATTACTCAAGGAATTTAGTTCAATTGATAAGATTCAAGAGTCTTAGGTCTCAGCTATTTCTTCTGTTTATGAGCTGATCAATCAATTAAGGAGGCCAGGTTGTTCAATTAATGGGATATGGTTTCTTTCATCCCAGGCATCCGTGCATATTGCTATATTTCGCTATCACATCAATATTATGATACTTCACCCAATACAGTACCTCGTATTTTTAATCCTCTTCTAGGTTCTATTCAAAATTATTCCATAATTATTATAATATTATCATAATCTCTTCTCTTTTAAACTCTCAAAAAAATAATATTTGATTATTGTATAACTTATTCGGAATTGGAGGCACTTCATCACATCATCATGCTGCTGAATGCTGAAGCTGATATGAATAAGGAGCTGGGAATGGAGCAAAAGACGCTTTGTTTAATTTCTATCACTGCAGAATTTCTCGAACTGAAAGCCCTTCTAAGCAGTAAAACAGTGCCATAAGGAAAAGCCTGTCCTGCTTACTGGAGCGCAGAGTTATGACAGAGTTTTCTTTCCTTCCAGCGATGTTTTCCAGCTATTCAAGCAGATAAGATGACAATTTTACCCGCAAAGTGCAGAGAAATATCCCAACATGCTTTAGAAGGCTATTGCTATATTCCTTCATATATATTTAGTCACTATTCACTCGGATTGAAAAGAGGAATTTGAGGCTTTTCATTCGTCATTCATCTTGAACCTATATAATATGCAGTGGATCAGGATGCATTTTTCAAAACTGTCCATTACATTGAATAGAATATACCCAGAAAGCTTTAATTGGATGATGTAGCGATATGTATTGAAGAGTTTAAATGAAACCCACTATCAATTCCTAGGTTTTCCTATGATGATGGTTCTCTTTGTAATTGGTACATTTTACAATATGGTAGACTTCTTGTTGCCAATTTATATTCTCCTGTACAAAAGCATAACATTCATGAATTTATTTTATTTTTCCTCAATTCACATCAATATACCAACATAACGTCCGCATTCACGTTGCCATTTTACTAAGATGAATATCTATGCATATTCTTTTACATAGACTATAATATTTTTTTTTATTATTCCCTCTCTCTCTCTCACTCTCTCTATATCTCTGCAAAGTAAATATCAAATATCTCTCTACTTTATCAAATAGATTAATTTCTTACCATCAGTCACTAGTGTAGCTTTGTAGTCCAGTGTTCAATACCTTACCTTCATACAAAATCCAGTCTCCATCGCATGCTCAACAATTAATTGCATGGATTTCAAGCTTTTCACCACTCCACAGTATATCCAGCTCCGAATTGTTGGCGGCTCTTGAAAAAATTGTTAGTTTGATTTTGAGATATCAATCAATCACCCTTTTTATCCATTGTTAGCTGATAGCTGAATCATCAGTATCAGAAACGATTGCTATGGAAAACAACCAAATATTTTTGTGTTTGCATTCAATTCAACTGTTTTGAATTGTCCTCTCGCACGCCCTGCAACTGAAATATCAAATACGCACACAAACTCACCACCTCCCACCCCACCCCAATCCTAGCATTGTAAACAGGATAGAAGCCCAGCCTGAATAAAGCAAACAGAAATGAAATCGGATAAATTCAATTCCGCTCTACCTTTCACAGCTTGCATACACATGCTTCTCGTTTGCAACCGGTCAGGTTTTCATATAAACTTTAACATATATAGACTTTTCTCCTTTTTTGGCAATATTGATGATCATCTTACAAAACTTTTGTCACCATTAGTATTATTTGGTTCATAATTTTCTAGAAGCAAGAGAATAATGAGTTGAGGAAGGAATAATTCCTTAAAAAAATATAGAGTTCTATCCTGATTAAAATAGATTTATCCTGAATTTTATTTGATTAAGAAATTCTAGGCAATAATTCCTTCTCTTCTTATCTTTTCCTCTTTCACTGGTCCCCCATTTTCCTCACTGCCTCTCTCTTCCGCTCACTATCTTTCTCTCTTATCATCTTTGTCTCTTTTGCCCTCTCACTCTTTCTTTTCCTACTCTCTATCACTCTTCTTCTCTTTATTCCTACTTAGATTTTTATGTTTTAGCTTCTTACCTTGAATAATGATGAGGCATTAGTTCCAATATTACATCTTAAATGATGTACATAACTTCTATTCAAATTAACATTCTTCATCATTCAATTAATCTTGCATCAATTTGTATGTCCACGTTGACTGTTTTCAAAACGTAAGACCTTATCAAAATCTCAATGAGATTTTTCAAATGAGACGTGAACGAACAAAATGGGTTGAGAAACCGTGAAGGAGTTCTGTTTACAAAAAAACCGTGTACGCCTATTTTATATAAAGATGTAAATGAGAATGAAATATTATCAAATAACTTGTCAGTGATATGACTGAAATGTACTCATGCTTCCCTGATTTCGAACAAGCAAATTCCAGCATGCTTGCCATTTTGAACATGTGGTTGATCTGTCAGGAAAGATCACTCTATCAATGATCACTTCTCACCAATTATTTAATTTAGTGTCCTACTGTTCAAAAACCGATAGCCACTTGTCAATTCATTCCAAATTACTGTTCAATAATATATGACAATAACTTTAATAATGCAACCACATCAGCCAGCAGCATCCACCACTTATTTCTAATAGGTACATGTATATAGTAGATGGTATCGGTATGGTGTAGTAGCTGTATATGTATAGTAGTAGATGGTTTAAATAATTATTTAAATTCTCTCGTTGTGGGAAAGCCTACTGCATACAAACACAAGTGCTTCAAAATGTCAGATATTTCATTCAGAATATATCTGGACTGAGGGCAGCAGCATAGTAATCAAATTCCACTGATTTGCGTATGCAAATAATGTATTCAAACCATTTCAGACAAGTTCGACAATTTGAATTAACGCGGTTTTGGTTAGACTGGAGTTTTTGTATTAATCATTTATACGGTCGTTGCAGTTCAAATGACACAGTGACACCTACAACCAACTCGTTCAACTTGGACCACGACCACAGTCTAATTGAAAACAATAATTATTAACTTAGTTGATAATCTTATAAAAATTTGTATTTCATTGGACTGCGTTCAGGCTGTAACGTGTATTGGTTCAATAAAACTAATTTTAAGAATATTGAACTTGATTCTTCTCTGATCAATCACAAAATAGTGGCTACAGGCTGGGTTTGTAGATTGAACGGCATATCATTGATTTTAGATAGAATCTAAATTTTCTATCTAAAATCAATGGTCATATTTTGTCAAACACTTAAACTGATAGAAACCTTTCACATTTTTATATAACCATATCCACATTATAGAAATATATTAAATAAATGAATATTTATAAATATATTCAACTGTAGAAATATACGAGATATACATGTATTGACTCATGCAATCATGGGGTTGGGATTGGGAAAATCGGTACCGTAATTCTATTTTCTTTAACCAAATTTTGGCATATTCACTTGCTTGCGAAAATAGTGGCAGGGTACCTTTCAGAGTGTCCGTCAAACTGTCGAGTATTGTGGGCTGCTGAAGGGTTGTTGTTGCCTGCTGAAGTACATGGAAGAAGAAGAAGCAGAAGAAGAAGAAGAAGAAGAAGAAGAAGAAGAAGAAGAAGAAGAAGAAGAAGAAGAAGAAGAAGAAGAAGAAGAAGAAGAAGAAGAAGAAGAAGAAGAAGAAGAAGAAGAAGAAGAAGAAGAAGAAGAAGAAGAAGAAGAAGAAGAAGAAGAAGAAGAAGAAGAAGAAGAAGAAGAAGAGGAAGAGGAAGAAGAAGAAGAAGAAGAAGAAGAAGAAGAAGAAGAAGAAGAAGAAGAAGAAGAAGAAGAAGAAGAAGAAGAAGAAGAAGAAGAAGAAGAAGAAGAAGAAGAAGAAGAAGAAGAAGAAGAAGAAGAAGAAGAAGAAGAAGAAGAAGAAGAAGAAGAAGAAGAAGAAGAAGAAGAAGAAGAAGAAGAAGAAGAAGAAGAAGAAGAAGAAGAAGAAGAAGAAGAAGAAGAAGAAGAAGAAGAAGCAGCAGCAGCAGCAGCAGCAGCAGCAGCAGCAGCAGCAGAAGAAGAAGAAGAAGAAGAAGAAGCAGAAGAAGAACAAGAACAAGCAGAAGAAAAAGCAAAAGCAGAAGAAGAATGTAAGGAAGAACAGGGATAGGAGGAAGAGGAGGGATAGGTGGGAGGGGAGGAAGAGGAGTAAGAGGAGGAGGAAGAGGAGGGAGGGGAGGAATGAATATAAGGAAGAACAGGGATAGGAGGAAGAGGAGGGAGGGGAGGAAGAGGAGTAAGAGGAGGAGGGAGGGGAGTAAGAGGAGTAAGAGGAAGAGGAAGACAAAGAGGAAGAGGAAAAAAGTAGAAGATGAATAAGAATAAGGTAAGGAAGAACAGGGATAGATGAGTAGAGGTGGAAGACTGGCACTGGAAAGAGGATATTAAATTGGTCGGGTCTCTCTGTGAGCTAGGATAGACGAGTGACAGTACAAGGCATCCTTCTTGGGCTTCTATCTCTCTGCTCAGTCCTCTTCTCAATTATTCACTGTTCAGGACCCGGCTGAATGTTTCGTTCAAGGCAGGTCGAATCTATTAGGCAGAGAAATATCATCCTACATTGAAACCCGTGTATCCCTTGGAAGTGGACGATAAAATCAGACCTGATTTCTTTCTTAGAAACAAATCGATCAAATTTTTAAGCATCACAAACATTTCCAATGCTTGGAAATATAAATGTTAATGGAATTTTGTTCTTAAATAGTAATTGATAAAATATTCATATGTGCCTAGCAAAGAGGTACCGGAACGCCATTTCGGTGCGTTCCCGCTGAGAAAAAGCCCTGATTCCGGACAATGTGATTCCGTTCTTTGCCACTTTTGAATGTTTTAGCTCGAAAGTGCAGTGTGCAGAGTATTCTAATAAATTGAGCATGAGCATGTATGATTAGAAAAGCTCAGAACCTCAGAAGGCTGGAGAAATCAGTTTGAATAGTTTGAAAATATCTACATTACTCCCATCAAAGACATAGATTGTTGGATCTCTTTCTCTTTCTATTTCTATTTCTATTCTCATCTATTTCATATTCTTATCAATTGCATTTTCTTCCATTTCTCTTGCATCTCTCGATGTATATATAACATTAAATTCTCGATGTAAATATTAAATTCTCATCCTGAAAATGTATGAATAAATTCTTTTTTTTTTTGCTATCGAGCATGTACATACAATTTTCACTCTCACCTAGTAGGTGGTAATCATGGAGGAAAAATACTCGGTGAGATAGAGTATAAACAACACAGCACAGCAAATGGCTAGAAGAAGAAAGAGCAAGCCAGAAGTCAAGAAGGCAAGCCAGAAGCGGCGGCTAGAATCACTTCATTATCGACTCAACCAGGCTTGCATAAAGTGAAGTAGGATACCTACCAGGCTGCAGCACTGTTTGACAAGCGAGGCAAGCGGACCGTGTTGTGAGAAAGGACGGCAAATTGAGTGCTCAAATCGTCCTCCGGTTTATTCAGCAATAGCAACGCCACCTCCGTCCTTCTTCCGATGACTGATTGTGCAAATTTGTCACACTGCTGATGCGTTCACTGCTGACGTGTCTGCTTTAACAACAGAATCAACGTGGCATGTTTGAATGCCCTATGCTTTATTTCTTGGTCCGAGACTAGACTCAGCGATAATTGAGGTACAGACATGCATGTTGAACTGAAAGCTGAAGTTTCTAATCTAATAACGATGCTTTTTTGGTGCCCGAATATCCTTTGCAACAAATCTGACCCTGACAT
The DNA here is from genome assembly GCA_017141395.1 of Laodelphax striatellus. Classification (NCBI taxonomy): domain Eukaryota; kingdom Metazoa; phylum Arthropoda; class Insecta; order Hemiptera; family Delphacidae; genus Laodelphax; species Laodelphax striatellus. The sequence continues at coordinate 18,875,567 of CM029531.1, read as the reverse complement.
CTGACATCAAATGACGATTTGAAAAGTAGATTACAAGTTTCAAGCTTGATACACATTATTCTATCAACCTTTCTCTGTTGATAAGTACAGTACCTAGTGATTAATTTAATTTACTGTTGGTAATTCTATACTGGCATTCTTAATACACTGATACATTAAATTTATTGTGCAGCGCAAAGCAGCGCTTGCTTGATCAGTATACTGTACTGTTTGGAAATACAGTATCATTGTATTATAGAGCTGAGAATCATAAAAATGAACAAATTCAAAAGTGTACTCAAACAACACCTTTTATCTGAAAAGAAATAAATTTTCTTTCCTTTTTTGGAAGATTCATGTTGATTGTTTTTCATTTACGGTATCCATAATCTGTTTTCTCCTTCGATTTTGTATATGTAGGAGTACTGAACTGCGATTCCACTATAATAACTACTATTATAGAGCACACTACGTGCTCTGAGTAGACAATAATTACGTAATAATCAAAATTTTCAAATAATATAACGTACATCATCTTACCAAAATTCAAGAATGTTGGGGTCAGTCTTCCTGTACTAAAGTGTTGAATATTTGATCATGTTCATTCTCTCGTATAGTTGGACAATCTCTCAAGATTCAAGATAACCAAGAAGGGAAGCTGTCAAAAAGTGCGGTGATAAAGGGGAGGGCGGTGTGAAGTGAGATAAAAGTAGCATCGGCAGATGGTGATGAGTGGAGGGGATGATGAAGAGAGCCTGAGATCATAACACCTACACCTCATGCACCGGCCAACCGCAACATCATCAATCACCTTTCGCCACAAAAAAGTCCGTTCTCTCCTCACAAATTACCTTATCTGGTCTCAAGAAAGGCTCGCATGAACTTTTTTGGCAGAAGGATTCAATGGGCCGAAACAAATGCGCTCAAACCATCGGGCCTGTCGATATTGACCTTCACATGATAAAACTCAACAAAATCGTCTTTGAGAAAAATGATGATGATCATTTCTTACCTGGGTAAAAATGTAGAAACCACCAAACACTTGAAATATGCTCCTAACACTGACTGACACTATTATAAAATAATTTATTAATATTCTTTTTTCCATAACTATTTTTAAATTATTTATAATATTTATTTATCATTGGAGACAACAGGTCGCTCCAAATCTGTCTCCTTTACATGACAGTTTATACAGCAGACAGAATATCTTAGGCATAAGCAACCAAGAATCATCTAAAGAAAGTGGCAAAGATCATGTTACGCCATTGTAAAATTTCTATTAAATTGTAAAAATTATTGATACTGAATAATTAATTGGATTCAAATTCTATATTTACAAATGATTTCTAAAACCTAGTATTTGAATCTTTTTTTAATGCTATAAATCTTGATTTTACACCATTCAAGTTCAATCTTGACTTTATCACATGAACCAATCTTGATATTGCTTGAAAAGAAATAGAAAATTCTACTCTGTTAGAACTGATATTTATAACGTTCCTGACCCATGACTTTCTAATCTGCAATTCAATGACTGATAACTTACTTCCAAAATTCATGAAATTTACAGCATGAATCAACCTCACAGCTCTTAAAAATCTGTTAGTTACTGATATATGCTTATGCTTTTTTCAGGCCAGTTCAACTGATAAAAAGCCACTGATGAAATATCTAGGCAGGCATATGAGTTGAAATTGAAAATCATTTCCCTGTAATTAAAACCTCTTGTTCCTCTGCATCAATTGAACCTCCTTGTGTTAGGATTGATTCCTCCATGAAATTATTTAGTAATGGACCTGAGTCACCTGATGAGACATTTTTAATCCTTCTAAGTGAAGAATAATGACAGTTTCAGTCCACCAACTAATCACCATTTTGTTAACAATGAAACCTTTGATAGCTGTATTTCGTTTGTTATGACATTTGGTGTTGAGAGCTCGTCACTAAAAGTGTTTGTAACAAAGCAAGATCTGTTCTGCATGACTTGTTGTGGGTCTGAGGGGTTTCTCCCCCATCGCACCAACACTACTTGTAAATGCCAGATCCCCGTTCAGTCTCTCAGAGTTAGTTATTCACCCTCTTGTCCAAAATGTACAAAATCTGTCCAACTGACAATCGCATGTACCACTCTAATTGAATTCTAAAATTCTGCCCTTCAATACAGAGTTGTTGGTGCGTACATGAGAACTTAAGCTGATTTTAAAACAAAAACAGAAAGTTCACAAAATGTTAATGGTGTGGCAACTTTTTAAGCTCGGTACGGCCTTCAGCTTCAGTCACACCTCTGAGCTCTAAGCGTGAATGCTCATGGTATGTGGATACGTTTAAAAGAACAACTGAAAGATCATCTATTAATACTTTTGGCATTTGAAAACGTATTCGCATCAATATCTAATGAAATGACTGGAGCTCAATTGTCTAAAACTTATCTCTATTTATTTTCAACCTTCATTTTTTCCAAATCACTGTGAATGCGATACAATAAATATCATACATATATCTGAAAGTGCTGCGTACACAGTGTGTACGTGAACAATGTAAGTGTACAAAGCACTCTCACTGTCAAAGTGAGTACAAAAGTGAGTACACTCACTGTCAAAATGTAAGTGCAAAGCACTCAAAGCTTTCACGAGCCAGTTGTGACTCATTTCGCGTTTACAAACTACAATAATATTGATATAATTTCAATTGAATCTATTTAATTCCAATCCTCATAACAAATAATAAATGTTGTGCTAGAAAATTGAATGTACACGATTATTTGTCGATTTATTGTTTCAAATGTTTGTTTTTCACGTTTTGTTGACCCTTGTTATCAATTTCTTTACGTTTTCATTTGTGTGAGGTGCATAAATTTTCTCTTTAATATTTCAATTTTTATGAATTCATACTCAATTTGGAAATGAGTTTGCTTATTGACAGTTCATACTGGCTGAGTGGCAGGATATACTGGCTGGCATTATCAGATCATATACACACACAACAATATCAGTTACAGATAACTCTAATTACCCACGCATAAGCCTAGAGGTAAAGTGGGCATCACTCTCAGAAAAAATAGAAAAAAAGAGGAACAAAAGATCTAAAGAAAAAAAAGAAAAAATATCTAGCTTCCGCATTGAGAAATCTTTCACCAAGGAAGTCCAGTTTCTAACACATGTTGTTGCCTTCCAATTTCGGGATGAGTTGTTTTAAAGTCTCCAAATATAATATTCTCTCTTGGCCAGCTCATTTGAGTAGAAAAACTGACGAGCTAATATTCCAAGGCCTATATAATACAGCCGGTGTCAAGTTTTCCCTATTCAAGTCAAGCAATGGAGGCTTTTTCTTCTGGAAAGATTGGAGACGAAATCTTGAGCCTTAGTGCGCAGTGTCCATGAGCGGTCTCCCTTACCGAAAACAAAGCGAGAACCCCATCAAAGAGATATTGTGCTGACGTTGCCGCCCCATAATAAACCCCCTTAGACCCCATGAATCCTTTCCCAAGATCGCGCTCCTTTCTTCTTTTCACTACATCCGATCCCACTTTTAGTATCCAGCCGTTCATTTCCTCTCCCTCCCTTACTGATCGACGTCAATTGCTTTTCTTGAAACTTGAACGATTTTCCTTCTCATTTTACGACCCGGCACACCGGCTCAAAGTTCGCCTGCTTTCAAAGAGCCTGCAGTGTCTATAGAGCCTACCTACTAATTTATTATGGAATCTATGGAATCCTTCACTAACCCGTACCGTGCACATCCAGCCTCCTTAGTATCTCAACATTCAATTCAATATGTTCATTTTTATCATCTCTCTCTATTGAACCAGCATAGAATATCTTTTGTCCTTATATCTCTTCACACTTGGAGGATTTAACATAGAAGATTTAGATTTATTACTTTATTCATGTAGATAACAAATATGACGGCTTAAATTCTAGATAATAATAATAAAATATATACTGTACAACTAATTATTTGTCAAATTTACATTAGCTTATAAATTATGCTATGAGTAGATATAGGGCAAAAGTATACTGATGATATAATAATTGTGAGTTATCTAGATGAAAAGGCGAAGTTTGGACATATGAATGTCCATTCTTGGGAAAGGAGATACAGAGAAATCCTTTCCATCAACACTTGACCTTGGTTGAATTTTACATATTTAGACTAAAATAATTTACATATTTAGACTGAAATTTAAAAAAAATAGAGCATTAGAACTAAGCAAGAAAACTAATGAAACAAAAACGATTATCTATCTATCTATCTATATTAATAAAAGAGAGTTGGTGTCTGTACGCTCGCTTATAACTCAAGAACGGCTGAACCGATTTAGATGATTTTGGATTAGTTTGAATTTTTACAGCACTGGTTAACATAATATGTATTAAGATATGAGAAAATCCTTTTATAATTAATAAATAATTAGTAAATTAATGACCTAACCTATCAAACATTTACAGACGGATGTTTTGAAATTGCCGGCTACCGGTACCGAAAGATGATCGTGATTCAAGATCAGAAAACACAGCACTTTCATTCTATGCCTCGGTAGCTCAGTGGAAAAAACTCTGCGTCTGATGCTAGAGGTCGCGGGATCGAATCCCGCTACGTCGAATTTTTTTTGCTCTAGGTTTTCTACTCTAATGTTGGGTTGCACCAAGCAAGATCAATTTTGATCCAGGATCAGTACAATGTTGATCAAATGAGATCAGCTGCTTCAAAATAGTTGATCCGGCTTGGTGCAACCCAACATAATTATTTTTTTACGCTAGAATCATCAATAATAAAAATGAGTTATCGTTCGTATCATGCATGTTTTATTGTTTCTAATAATAAAATTGAAAAAAAATATATAAAATAAATTAAAACAAAAAAATTATTGATTATATAAAATAAAAAATACATTGATTATATTAAATCTCTTTTTACTTCGTGACATTTTTTGTGGGGGAGGGGTGACATGAAGGGGGGACATTTGGGGGAAAGAAAGGGGTGAAATGAAGGGGGATTTTTGGGGGTTGACATTTTGGGGGGGAATAAAGGGGGGCATTTGGGGGATGACATTTTTAGGGGGTGTCATGAAGAGGGGGACATTTGTAGGGAGAAGATGGGGGACATTTGTGGGGGGGGGGGGGGAAGAGGGTGATACGAAGTTCGCCGGGACACCTAGTATGAAATAAATGAAACAAGTAATTGAAAAAAAAAATTTTAAATGAAAATAAAAGGAATAGCTGAAAAATAATTAATTATTAATTGATTGTGATGGAAGATGAGATGGATTAGAAGGAAGATTAGAAATTGGTGTGAATAGAATATACTTGTAGTATTGCTCGATTAACGTCTCGCCGTGTGTAATGATAAAGATATTATGATGTCGATGAGTTGTCAAAAAGAAGTTATAATATGATATTAATAGAAAAATTCTACGTTTGTAAATATCGACTTAGTTACGATTAGGGAAACATGATACAATACAGAAAACTTTTCCGACGTTAATTAAGATCACAATTGAACATTATTCTAGAGATGAGGTATTCTAATGAATACCTAAAATAATATTGATTTGAATTATGAGTAAATTACAATGAGTATGAGGTGAAAGATGGAAGGTGGAAGATGAAAGCTGTCATGCAGTGCTCTAGGGTTGGTCAGGCTCAATCATTTTATCAAGAAGATATTTTCTCAATTTCAAAATAAAGCTTGCTCGACCCTCAATAGATCTAATAGAATTAGGAAGTGAGTTCCATATACGACAGGCACTCACAAGAAAAGATTTAGTATAAATGGTAGTTCTGTGATTCGGTATCCTCAAAGTATTTTCTCCGGTTCTAGTGTGTGAGACATCTACTCTCCTACCTTCAGAGACAAATTTAAAATCGTTTTTGAAATAATTTGGCTGACCATATTTTAAGATATCTCTAACAAGTTTAACTATCCTAAGAAGTCTCTGATCGGGTAGCTTCAAAGTTGAGCTAGCAATGTGTGCTGGGGTGATCCGTTCATGGCGTTGAATAGAGTAAACAAATCGTAAGCAATAGTTTTGGCAGCGTTGTAATTTATCATTGAGGGTGACTTGCATATCATTGAGTACTGAATTACAATATAAAAAGTGTGGGAAGATGAGAGATCGAACCAGCATTAATCTTATGTTTTGAGGAAGGATATCTTGCATTTTCTTTAATGGATGGATGGCTGAAAATACTTTTTTACATGTTTTATTTACTTGCTCTGACCAGTCTAGTGTGTTATTCATTATGATACCTAGGTTTTTAACTACACTACAATAAGGGATTTCATTGCCATCAACAGTGATTTTGTGAATTGTGTTCAAGTCGATGCTGTTAACTAGTCGTGAATATCCTATAATAATGGGCTGTGTTTTAATGGGGTTGAGTCTCAACCCATTTTTCCTAGTCTAATCAACAATCAAGTTTATGTCTTGATTAATTTTGTCTACTGTTTCATTGATTTTTGTGGTAGGACAGCTTGCATAAATTTGAAGATCATCAGCATAAGTATGGAAACTAGAAAACTTAATAACGGATGGAAGGTCATTAGCATACATAGTGAAAAGTAGGGGTCCTAGTATAGAGCCTTGAGGAACACCATGTAGAACATTTTTCCAATTTGATCTATTATCTCCAATCGTTACACATTTTTTCCTGCCTGTAAGATAGGAATTGAACCAAGCTAGTGTTTTATGACTAAAACCTAGTAAAGATAATTTGCTTAGGAGAACTTTATGGTCTACTGTATCGAAAGCTTTAGAAAAATCAAATAGACTTAAAATAGTACATTTTCTTTGGTCCATAGCCAACCTTATATCATCAGTGACACGCAGGAGAGCTGTTTCGGTTGAGTGAGATTTTCTAAAGCCAGATTGAAAGTTGTGAAGTTTATTATTATGAGCTAGAAACTGTACAACCTGAGTATGAACTAGTCTTTCAAGAACTTTGGATAGGGCAGGTAAAATACTAATTGGTCTTAAGTCTTCAACTTTATTGGGAGAGGCAACTTTGTTTAGAGGACGAACTAGAGCAAGCTTCCAATTTTCAGGGAAATAGCCGTTTTCAAGAGATTTGTAATGAGAGATGAATGTAATTGTTGGGAGGACTGAAAATAATATTCTCTTTATAAATTTTATTGGTATTTTGTCTGCCGCGGTTGCATTGCTACGAACGTTTTGAATTGCTCTAAAAGCCTCTTGCTCTGAAATTGGTTCAAAATGAAATTGATCAGCAAGTGGAATATTTATGTTTGTTACCTGAATTTTGAGATTATTAATATGGTCACTGATTGTTGTCTCGTCACGTTGAGTCGAATGTGAAACAAAGTATTCATTAATATCTTCAAGTGGTAAGTCGATTTGAGTTCGAGATTCCTGTTTACCAAGGCCTAGCTCTTTTATTCCACGCCACAATAATTTAGAGTCTTGTCTATTATCTGTGATGAATCTGTTCAGGTACCTAATCTTGGAGTTCCGCAGTTGTTGCTTAACTTTATTCCTCAGACTTCTATACTCAATTAAACTATCTAAATCATTTGTTCTTCTAAATTTCCCATGAGCTTTGTCTCTCTGTCCCATCATTTTTAGTATTTCGTCAGTCATCCATGGTACTCGTCGTTTCCTATTAATTCTCCTAGTCACATAGGGGGCGTGTTTGTCGTATAGATTGAGCGTCCAGTTTTCAAAAGTCAGAACCATTTCATCTAGTGAGGGGAGGGCCTCAATTTGATGCCATGGAGTATGCGCTACATCAGTCAGGAAAGCGGTCTCATCAAAGTGTTTAAAGTCCCTATATGTCATGAATTTCTGTATTGGTCTAGGTGGTTTATGAGAGAGTACACAGTAGATCAAGTCATGCCCAGAGATAGCTGGGACACAGACTTGACCCGAGTGAACAACCTCATCTGGATCACTGACTATTAATAGGTCGATAAATGTATCTGAGTCGTTAGTATGATGAGTTGGGTTGAGCGGTAGGATAGTCATGTTAAGACAGCGGAAAATTGTTGTCAGTTTATATAGTGATAGTCAAAGTTGCGGTTAATCATATTAAGGTCAGTGTTCATATCTCCCATAACAAGAATACGGCTATAGAATGGCATGAAAGAAATCAAAGCATTTTCAAAATCAGTAAAATGTCCTATTTTTGGAGGTCTATAGCAAAAGAAGAAAGAGAGAAGGAAAACGAATGAAATTAAGAAAAAATATATTACAGCAAAACCTAGTCCGCCAAGTTACCAAGTATACCAAATACTTTTAGAAATATCTGACTCCAGATAACTTTCAATAATGTACATACGTAATGTACTGCTAAAAGAAAAACTCAACAGAATATTTTTTGAATGGATTTTCTGAATTCTTGGCTTGTATTTTAATGAATATTTCTTCCTTTTTTGGAAACCACCCATTTCATAAATTTAAAATATGTGGAATTCCGTACACTAATAAACTTTATGAGGATATTGTTGCATCAACAACAGGATCTCTGAATTCCTCATTCAGGAGTTTGAGTTTGCATTCATGCAATGGGACAAGCTTAATTAACACTGTGAATATTATTTCTGGACAAGTTTTGGGATCAATAATTTGGAAAAAATAGAGGATCTCATTTATTATAGAACATTGCCAACAAGTTTTTCCAGCCACACAGTTTTTTAATTAAAAAAAGCAACATTAACTTACTTTAAAAGCATTTTAAATACAATGGTACATTGGTATTGGTACAAATGTGCAATAATACCTTTGCATTAAAGAAATGAGACAAGCATTGATGTCAAATATTTCCAGATAAGTGCAAAACGAGTTGGCTTCCGTAGAAAAGAAACGAAATTCACTTTGTTTCCAAACTGCAGAAGACTGAACAATTTTCTGAGAACCACCCTACTTAGGAAGCGACAAACGACCTCATTCCTGTGGACATTCTTTTTAACGTTACAACTTTTCTCTCTGCTTCTGAAATTCTTTCCTCTTGATGCAGAAAAAAAACACGAAAACTTGGTTTGGTAACAATGCGCTCACCGCTGTACTCAAACTCTTATTAAACTTGAGTAGCTTTGACGTTTATGGGTCTTGATTTACAGTGCAATGAAAAGGATAAGAGAGATATGATACTGGATATTTTCATTCCTACTAACTTCTACAATACATTGATTCACTATTATAATATGCTAACTCCTTCAATCAATTCTTTAAAATAAACCTGTCATTAAACAAAATTTTGAAGCTTGAGAGCCATAATATACGAGGCGGTATTGACGAGGCAGCATTTTTCTGGACCAATCACAGAGCACCAAATTCGAGTGTAAAATGTGCTGTGTTTAGTTTTCAGCAGATAACTTCCACACTTCCACTGATTTGGGCGTAATCGCCGCCTCTTATGTGACCCATAGGGTGGGTATGAATGTACGTGTTATTAAGAGCTGCTGTCTGAATGACAAATGCCTTCATGATCACATTATTTCAATGATAAATTTGAATATTTTTTCTCCTATTTTAGTAATTGATAATCTGGTGGTTAAACATTTGGGCATATGTATTTGAGAATTATTTGTTATAGTTTGCATCAAATTGAGAAATTGTGATTTCCTTTCTGAAGTGAAATGCTTTCCACATCATCTCCACAAAATTCAGGGTTTAATGAAACAAGAAGGATTTAATGATACAAGTCGTTTATAAAAAGCTTTATGAAGAAATTTTGCAGATCTCAAGAAATACCGTATTCAAAAATGTGCTAATGATCAGTGATGGCACAAAAGCTCATAATCATTGATCCTATCTATTAAGATGAAGCCAATTTGAGGCTCGGCACTAGAATCAAATTGGGTTGATATGATCACAACCGGCAAATTCACCCAATGAAATCAATTTAGCACATTGCTCTGGCGAGTCTGCGAAATTGTGGACTCAATTTGTGAGAGAAGTCCCACCTCCTTCAATCAAATTAATCGTTCGCATTTCCAATGCTCTAGTTCCATTTGATGAAATTTCAAGTTGCAGATGCGCTGAAAAGCAGTAATAATTACTAAGTAATAGTACCTAAGAATGAATAATCAGATGAAATAATATTTAGTTTGCTTTTCTAAAAAGGATTACTTCAATAATAATTTCAATTGAGAATATTTTCGAAATTCTATTTTAGTGGCGAAATTCCAACAGAATTGATTCTTAATGCTTGTAACAATAGACTATTATATTATATTCAAGGATTAAGAACTTTCCTTGACCCTAGTTGATTTAGTATTCAGTATTAGCATAGCGAGAGAAGAGATAGTAGTTTTCTAGCTTAGCGTAGAGATAGATAGTTTTCTAATCTGCTATCTATGGTATTAGTGAGTACTTTTTGGAGATGATAGATGAATATTGACGATCACAATAATATTGACAATATAAATCACTAATTCATAAACAGAGTATAAATTGAGTGCCTGTTAGGTGACTTACTTGATCTGATTCATCATCAATTCTGTTGTCAATATTCGTATAGTTACAAATAATCTTTTAATTTTCATGAATTCACTAACAATGTAACAATTGATTTATTTAGTTATGTCGAGAGGAAAAGGAAGAAATGGAATTTATTGTAGATAAAAATTATATATATATATATATACGGTTTTATGATATTCCTGACGTATTCAAGATGATGAAATCATTTTTAACAATACTGTATAGTAATTTCCTAATGTGGAATGGAGAACAGATAATCATGGGTTTTATTGAAAATGTAAATATTTAAATTGAAGTACCATTAACAGTCTTTTCTCTTTTAATTGAAGATATTGGTGGTACGTGGACAATTTAGGAAGATAAAAATTTACATTGGGCAAGTTGAAGAAGTTTGGTATTATCTCTAGGAACATATTACTGTTTCTAACCGACATCAGGCCTTTGATTTGTGGAAGCACCAACCGAAATCTTCACGAGTGAGAAGAATTCCAAATTTATAAGATTAGGAGATAAATCGAAGATTTTACGATAAACAAGAGCTGTGTAGTGGAGTGCAGCAGATCGGTTGAAAGTTTTTGTGGCAATGGTACAAAGCGAAAGACTCTTTTCACAGGAAAACGTGTGGATTGTTTTTACGGCAAAGCACAGCCCGCAACCATACCAGGCACAAAATAAAAAGTGTAGACGTTGCGTTCTGCATTGAAAGCAGGCGAATATTCTGTACTTTCTAGCAGCTTTTCAAACCAACACACCACCTTACTTTTGTAGCCTATTTGTTCTTCTTCAAAGTAAAAAACAGACAATTCCCTGTTGTATTATTTAAGCATGTTGGATTGTTGATTATCTCCAAATTCGTGTTACCGTACTTGTTTGAATTTTCAAATAATTTTTTTATTTTAATTTTCTATATTAAATTTCCAACTACTAAAGTAATTATTATCTCAAATCTCATTATGGAGCAGAAATGTAATAATTTTTGACAATTCAACATAAATATTTGCGAAAAAGAAGGATATGGTTGATGCAGATTGCTGGTTTTTCGAGGTAGGCTACACTAATATTATTCCATCGCGATTCTCAATAATCATTATTTTTGTTGAATCAAACAAACAATGAACAAAACGCTACTCTACAAATTTTCATTGTCATTCTTCAAAACAAGGAATGTGAGTGTATGTAAATAAGTAAGATTAGTAACATTTATGAACCATTTGGCCTAAGCGATGCCTAGGTTAATATTAGTAATGACCATTTTATGAGTGGACCTATGACCTAATGACTAACGAGAAAGATTCATATGAGGTACTATCTGGGATCGATTATATTATCATGATGTCACGAGATTAGTGCTCTGTGAACAGGTGAAACCTATGCCTAATAGGCATAGATTGGACCATCGAAGAGGAAATTTACTTCTTCAGTTCTAGTCAGTTATTCAGTTCACGTCCTCAGTCATCTGAGTTTAGAATACAGACTAATCTAGTTAGATCCCGAACCAAATACTCACCAAATATGTATGTCGCAATCAAAAATATACCTTTGTACATTTGCTATCTCTAGATAGAGATTTATCTTTCTCCAGTAGATTATGTTTTCTCTATGGTTATACTTTGTGTGGATTACAATCATAATCATATTATGGTTAGTTATAATTTTGTCGTATAAGTCCTTATCATTTATACGACAAATTTTTTTAACTCATACAATTTTTCTATAAAATCTTTCGATCCAGTGGTTCAACAGACAAGCACAACATTGATTTTTTCCAAATAAGATAATTGTTTGAAAGAAAAACACGTCGACAAGAAGAAATGAACAAAAATCATCCCTTTCCTACTTTCCTTTCCCACTACTCATAAAACTACACTCATCCATACCCTCACATATCCCTAACCTCCCATACTTTACAGTGGGTAGCTTAATTATTGGACTGTAGGTTCTTGCTGTGCCATTTCGGCCTCATGCTGTACGCTAGGCCTACATATAGTTGATTGCACTGATCCCGATCTGGCGCTTGAGGCAGCGTAGGACGACTGCGAGGCACGATTGGACTGTACATTTCGGCAGCCTCAGTTTGAATGTGCCTCAGTGGATATAACAATCCCTAACCTCGTTATACGGTGTCGGTGTCTACTGGCAATACAACGCTCGTTCTCCACCCAACTCTCCCAATATAATTCCAGCCTCAGGACAACTCTTTCTCACTCACTCTTCCCGCCTCTTTGTCCAACCTCAAACAGAGGTATATTCGCTTCCATTCCATGGTTTAGTTGGCATCCGGGTTTCACCTCATTTCATCGCCAACTCATCAGCTCTTTCCTTCTATCCACATAATATGCGATCCAGACCTTAGGATTTTCCCTTATTCCTTTCACTTCACTCTATTGAATTTCCCAGTCGACTTGTCTCGTCTCTATTCCCTGTTTCATGGATCATGGATGAACACTCGTCATTCTCTAAATCTCATAATCTTGTATATTTTGCTTTTTTTTAATAAATGTGAGAAGGGGATTCTATGTAAGAGAAGTGAATTGAGTGACTCAGAACAAAACCCAACTCAATTCATCATCATTGTTCAACTTTATTCTGTTATTTTAAGAGGCTCCAGAGCTTCCAAGAATTTCTATTCAAATGGATTTATCTTTTTGTCCTATTATTTAACCTATTTATCTCATCACTTACAGGTTCCCCTTTTTTCAATGGTCTTAACTCTATTATTAAACTATTTCGAAATCACATTTAAATTTATTCAACAGAAACCTACACTTATACCCTCATCTGCCAACATGTAGCTATGAACCAATTCTATTCCAAAATTTACATATTTAATGATAATTAATTGGACAAAATTCCTAATTAACAATGCTATTATAATACTCTGAAGACTTCCGCTACTGCGAAAATTGACAATAAAATAATAGCTAGTAAGTAAATTCGATGAATGCTGCTGTACAAATTTACATATTTGTTCAAATTTTTCTTTCCACATTGCTTGAGACTTTGTTATAATTGCTTGTCGATTAACAGAAATCGTCATCATATTAAATTATGAAGTACTGTTTCTTTCCGATCTCGATTAGACAAGAGTATGGAAATATTGATTGAAACAAATAACCAATGCATGTGTGTGAAAATATATAACCTTGTTTTGGACTGCATTAACTCATCAAAATTCGGAAGAGGAATAGTGCAGGCACAACCTAGTTTTTCTCTACCCGATTATAATTGTAATACCATTATAATTTTGTAATTGTATCAATGAATAAATGAAATGAGCTGAAAAATACGAAGATAAGGTGATGAAATTTGTTGAGGAGAATATTTTCCTGATCATATATTTTGAGGGAATATTCTTATATCCTTATATGAGATAGAATAACTTATTTATTATGATGAGTTATGAGCTTGATTAGGTTGTTGAGAAGTGCTGGCAGTTAAATTTGAAGACAGAAAGCTAGGCCACCTCGTAAATTCTAATATAGAACTGGTGATTTGTTAAGACTTTATTCTTGTGGATAGCCTACTGATCTTCAATGATCATTCTACTGGATCCAAGATATCAAAATATGAAGATAAATTTCCCTATCCTCCACAGACATTAACGTGGAGCTATAAAATCTTTCGATTATAATTCAACTTAACGGTTGGCTCTATTCCTGACTCTTTCTCTTATATTACTTTCTCCCAGTGCATTTCGTTATACCCCAACTAGACTGAAAAAGATAACGCCCGCATATCTCTAGCAGACTCTGCTACCGTGCTCATAATACAGCAAGATGAATTCACACCCACCACTTTTTAATACAGCACTTGCCATTAAAGTTGGGACCTGTTATTTCATGGCTTCCGTCATCGTCTCTCAGCCTGCATTATTAACACGCATAAAAATAGGCTTGCCGACAACATTCTGCTCCCAAATGCTGCTTGTTCAGCTAGCAATAAAAGTCTGCTATAGCTTACAATCTCTTCTCGCCAAAAGGATGCTTAGCTGAGACTTAGTGACGAGATTCAATACGTGTCTCTATTGAGCTTGACAGTTTGCTTCTCTGAGGTGCAGACTATCGATTATACTCATTCTCACCAATCTCGAGAAAATTAAGAAATTGAACGACTTTGAGAATATGTTTGTAATACAAATTAAGTACTCTATTCAAAATATCTTTCTCTCCATGTTTCAAAAAACATTAAAAATTGTCGTTGTACCACATATATATTTCTAGTGAAAATGTTATTTCACAGATTGTCTCCCTTTATCATAGTAGCATCCTAAATTTCCTGACATAGCTGTAATACATTCATTTGTAGTTTGTATAAATTTGAATTTTCTTAAAGAATTATGCGTAAAGCAGTATTATTGATTGAATATTGTATAAAATATTGTATAAAATATTGAAAATGATTCAATTACAAAAAAAAAAATACACTGAAAAGTCGGAGTGAAAGATAGTGAAAGCAGAGACTACTGACTGGAAATTAACAACACTAGTGCTCTCTCTTGTTCTAGAGTAATTACTTCATCCTTTATTAAATAATTTTTCAAATTGAATGTTATTACATACTCTCGAGTAGCAATAATTAGAATAGTTTTTCGTTTTGTTATAAATTTAAATTTTTTATTTGAGTTTAATGGACCAATTCAATTCAATCTTCCCTTATTGCCTGTAACTTGAAGCTATAGATAAGTTTACTTTATATTTTCTCTACATGATCGATGATGTAATTGGAAGAATAAATCTCGTAAGTGTACGCTTACATCATAGTCGTCTTCAGAATTCCCAATCATCAATCCTCGTAAAAAATAGAAGATTGAAAATTTTAGCAAGCTCTAATATATTACGCAGTTATTGAGAGCCGAGATTTTTTCTCTCTGTTCGGCATCTGTAAGCGCATCTGATGGAGATCAATAGCGTTCCAGAAATAGTCTGGCTTTCAACATTTCCCAAATGTTGAATATTACAGTTTACGGAAGGGTCACGCGCAAGTTATTTTTGAGTTAGTAGCAGAAGTTGAAAGGGTGACAAGAGTGGAGCTTAAAAAAGGCCGAGCAGCGTATTTCCAGCTTGATGTGAGTAATGGTTTTTTTGCCTTTAGAAGTAATTTACTGAGAACAACATGATTTGAATTGGGAGTGTAATGACTTATTTTATCATAATTATAAAACTATCAACAACACTATAGTACGTGAATATGAGATGAGAGTTTTGAGAGTAGGTAGTAGTATCACGACCATGACATTTTCAGTCAGAATTAATATTTTGTTTCTTTGAAGAAAATTATCTTGTTCTACTTAAAAGGTTAGATTATTCTTTTTGGGGTTTTCTGAGAAAATACTACTGCAAAACCAATTTTTGCTAGGATAATATTGTGGGTCGTTGTTATTATTATTATATCAGTAATTACTTGAAAATATTATGACATTTTTTTGTAATGTATCAAACCAGAAAATGTATGCTATGGTTTATAGCAATCCATTTGTTCTAGTTGAAAATTATACAGTGACCCAACGATTTCATTCAAAGAAACCCAAAGTACTTCCTGGTTCTCGTAGTTTTTTCACCCTCTATCAATATTATTCCACAGAATATCCTGCTGACATAGAAGATGTTCCTTTTTTGAACTTTTCAATAAGAAAAGTTCATTATATTAAGTGCTAGCAAAAGTAAGGGTTGTTTCATCTGGAGTTTCATCATCTAGATGGACGGAGAAAGATTTATCTTTCTATTGCTGGTGAACAATGAAATATAGAACAAGAATACTCCCTGGAATGGAAGCATAACGTTTTCGACCGCGATTGCACTCCAAAGATGCTCAACCTTTTATTTTCTTAATCACACTTTAGATTCAATGGTGGACTTTGGAAGTTGATCATATAAATAATATACTATAATAGTTCTTTCCAAACACTATATCTGGTGTACAAATGTATAATTTATTGTCAAATCAAGTGGAATGGAATGATATTTTCTCAAGGTATGTCTACGTTGTAGGATGAAGTGTCTCACTGATAAATATAGGTATACAGTATTGAAATTATTTATGGAACAGCAACGGAGGAGCAATGCTCATCATCTTCTTTCTCACATTTCAGGTATGTGGAGCATACACACCTTCACATTTCGTACTTATTTCGCTAGACCCGTTATCAAATTATATTATTATTACCAAAGACAATTCTACTACTTGTAGGTTAAATTGTTATTACTGGAGCTTAGCTCTAGTGAACTCATTTTAACCTTAGTTCTGTTAAAACATTGCTTTTGAATTAGAAATTTCGATTTCAACCTCCTGTTTTCTAGCACTCGATTCTGGATTTTTGGAAGAAAATATTCGATTGTTTCAACTCAAAATTTTGAAACCTATATGATATTATTAAAGCGTTCCAGTATTTCATCTCATTCATCAATCATTATTTATTCAACGGCATTATCATCAAGTATCTTAATAGCCTCAGGATGCTCTTGTTTTCTTTAGTCATAATTCTTGTAGCTTGTAAGCAACCAATTGTATTATTATGTTTTTGATTTTGACTAATGAAATTCATTTATTCATTGATTCACAATGAAATCTTGAAATGATTATTAAACTTATAGCAACTGGGTGGGTGTAAAATATCACTGATGGAACATCATACCCGGATGCTTGAAAACAAGAGATTGAAATAAAATTTTCCGACAGTCAGTCATTGCTCACACGTGATTCCGTGTTTACACGTCATTCGGCATTCGCCGGCCGACATTGACATCGTCAGCAAGTGGAAGAACTCTGACGTGAGCAAAGAGATAAAACGGTTTGCCACACAAGTTGCCGCAATTTTCTACTCGGTGAACAACGAAACGAGATGAGCGTCTGCAAGATCCGATCAATATTTTATTGGATTTGCAGCAGCAACTGTACGCCATATAACACTGTAGCTTAGTATATCTGTATTAGTGATAAACATAGGTATACTGTGCTGCTACTATGGAATAGCAACGGAGAAGCTATGTCAATCAACTTCTTTCTCCCATCTCAAACATATTTCGCTAGACTCGTCTTCAAACGTCTCTCTCATGGAAAATTCACGAAATCTTGCTCCATGCCCTGTGTTACCAGAAGACATGATCATATTCTACTGAACAATAGAGAATAGAATTGTATTGTACATTAATATAGAGCAGGAAGGTCTGGAGCCGAAAATATAATTGTATTGTCCATTGATATAGAGCAGGGTTTCCTCCTGAATGCGTGTTGAATCACTGAAATACTCCGAGAGCATTTTTAAGAGATCCATGTTCCAGGAAAGCCTTCAGATGTGCTCACAATATTCTCTTAATACCATTGAGTTGGTTGACATTTTAGATAGGATTAACCAACTAACAAGCGAACACTTACGACCTAGCCACCAATTTACAGGAGTACATACAAGTAATTAACAATACACATTGACCAGTTGTGGCAATTATAATCTATTAAAATTTCAATTTTCCTTATTTTCGTACATTCGAAGCGACAATGCTATAATAACTAGACAAAAATAATAAAAGAAGTTTCGGCTTTAGCAAAACAGCATTTTTTTTTAACTTTGAATGAACCCTGAAATTATTCACAATACGATCAAATCTCGCTTTGAGTTTTCACGTAAAGTTTAAACTTTGATTCAAAAGTATGAAGGAATCCTTGTCAACTTCTTTGTTGACAAGGATTTGCTTTTTTAAGTTATCAGTGACTTTCGTAAGGTACTGTATTAGAATTCTCTTAAGAAATGAGTTAAACTTTCTTTGTTCTTTTCGTGACAATTTATAAACTCAGTCTTCTAGTCTTTTGAAGGTAACTCCAAGCATTACGGATCATTCGGACTGTTGCAACTTGAATCGAACAATCTGTTGTATTGTAGCTTGACTTTCAACAATAGGACAAAAGTTGTGATTGAACTTTTCTGCCCCACACCACAACATCTACCCCACACTATAGATGAGAAACGATCAGAGAAATTCCTTTTGAATGGAGCGGAATTCTACCACTTGCCCTGGAATTGGATTCATCCAAGCGGTAAACGGAAGTAAAGGTAGGAAGATTTTCCGCACGCCTTCCTCAATCTAGAATTTAAAAATATAAAAATGGCATTTCATCGACTATTCAGCTTCACACTCATTCCTTTTTGGCATCACCTTTCTAAATTGCTTCTCGTTCATTGCTGAAAGGTTGAAAACATATTGATAAGAATTTGATTATTCCAATACTTATCCTCTATCATATCTCCCTTCAGAAACTTTTTCCACTCATATTTCTTTATGAGAAAGAAAGCATTGTTTCTTCCCTCTTCAATCTTCAATAGGCTCAACGAATGGAAGAATTCGAAATTGTAGAAAAAGATTGTTAAGACTCTTATCTTTCGACTTCAGGCTTCTGTTAAATTTCTCGTTTTCTTCCAGAGAAAAAGTATTAGAAGGAATTGTGCTTTGCTGCATTCAAATAAGACTCTCATTAGAGAAATGAACTTTCATTAGTAGGCTACTATCACTCGGCTTTCTTGAGCTCTAGAGATTTTATATTCAGCTGCTTCATTTGACCTCTCTGAATAAGAGCGTTGATATTTGAATTATAATTCTAGTAATAATAATGCGAATGCAAGAGGGATGGACGGTTGAGTGCGTGACTGTGACAGACATGAATGAGATTGGCGAGAATCGCTGAATGTTGAATGTAAGGCTAGGCGTACACCGGTTAGTCAAGACAAGACAAGACGAGAGCAGTCACGTTTAATCACAGTACTTCACATAGCTGCTTATGGAGCAACACATACCGATTAGTCATTGCATCGGTGTGTGCTGCTTCATAAGCAACTATGTGAATTACTGTGACTGAACGTGACTAATCTCGTCTTGTCTTGTCTTGACTAACCGGTGAACGCCTAGCCTCACTTAATGCAAAGCTATCAAACTGAAGATAATAATGAAAGTGAATTGATCCTTATAATGTTGTAACAAATCACAGATTTATCCCTTTATCATTTATCAATGATTCGTTGCACTTAGATTACGCGAAGCCAACATTGAAATCACCAACTTTGTTGTAATTGAACATTTTTATAACAATAAAATTGAAGTCATGCATTCATTTCATCAACTGCTAGTTCCAGACAAGTGCTAGTCTTCAGCTGAAGTCTGGCTCTAATCAGGACGAAGTTTCACCTCTCAGTTGAGTGGCTGAGTGCAAGGAAATTGTTGAACTTACTTTAGTAACTTCATAACAATAAGTGACTAGTATCTGCAGGTTTACCTATAATACTAGTAATACTAGAGTTTCAGTGATAGAATATAAGATTTTCTGTTTCAGTTCTGTCCATCGATCTCTAACAAATACAACTGTATTAGTTAGAGTTCCCCTAGAGTTCTGTCTACCACAGCTAGAAAATGCTCAGCTTTGATGCCTGAAACTTCCAGCTCGAATGATAGCTATGAAGGGATGAGTCTTCCAGAAATGAATGCCCAAGATAATGCAGGGATGCTGGAAAGGCCTCCCTTTATTCATTTCTATCTTCCCACTTCGCCTTTTCACTACATCTTTCTCTCTTTCTCTCATTCACTCCACCTCCCCTCCCCTCCTCAATTAGCTCTATTAAGAGGGTGTTATAATTAAACGGAAGAACAATGGTGAAAACAAACGGACTGAAGACACGTCCTCCAGCCTCCATAGGCTGCAAAACACTAACTCCATTTCAACCCCCTCCACCACTCCCCGTTCTTCCTCCATAGTCATTTCCTCTGCCAACAAGCAAATGAATGAGAGGAATGGAGAAATCCTGTCGGCCTAAGCGTGAACCTGCCTCTCACTAATTAAAAACAGCTGCCCCTTCTCATACTTCATCGCTGAGAATTAGAAGGATTGCCGCTGTGATGTGAAACTTACTGAAAGAATACAGATTGTCTCTAACTAAATCAGTGAATCAATGTTGAGAATTCAATGTGGATGATGTTCACATGAGTGAATTCCGCTCGGACAAAAGCTCACTCAGAAGTTGAAAAAGGTCTCTCATTTTGAAAGTTCAATTACAAGGCTGAAAATTGATATATTTTGCTCAATGAAAGGGGCCACAACGATGGCATCCGTGAGCTCTCACAGAAGAGGAAAACATTACTGTCCACATATTTTAGATTGGAAAATGTCAAAGATAAAACAAGAAGAAATGGTCAAACTGTTTCACTGTTTGATTGTAATTGTTCTATCATATTATAATTTCTTATCAATGATCAGCAGGAGAAGTGGAATCGAAGTATCTTTTAGTGTGCCCATCCTCTTTCTCTTGATTTTAAGGAGAATTCTCTGTGGAGAGAACAAAATTCACACTACTACAGAACACAATAATATAGTCAAGACATTGTAGGTTATTCAGGTACAGTATTATCCACGTACAGAATACAGTATTGTTAATTTGCAGTATTACAGTATTAATCATGTTCGATCAATATGCTCGTAAACATCCATTCCCTATTCTCCCACCTTCATAATATTTTATTATTTTCTCTTTTTGCACCTTCCTCTTTCCCTGCCCTCAACTTATCGTTGTAACTCGCCTTAAGAGAGAACAGTTTTATCTCGGAAAATAATGAACAACTGGAAAGCGGCAGGGCTCGTTGCGCTGATATAAATCTCCCACAAAATTAAATAACGCGGCTCTAGCTGCTTTGCTGTGACCTTCTTTACTTGTTCGCCGCCCGGGCAGCCGGCAAATCGTTTAATTCTCGTCCCTCTCCACCCTCCGACCCCCTCTAACCTGTTCTAATTAGCCCGGATTATTCTGTAAATATTCATAGTTGTTGGGGGCCGCTGTGGGCGTTGGTAGCGTCGTAACGTCGACTTTCCGCCGCCGCATTAAGCAATTCGCCTCACGGCACGGCGACGGGAACGGGACGCAAACGCCCGGCACTAACACTTCGCGGATGAACGAATTTCAATTAGCAAGCCTCTGCCACCGCCCGGGCGCGGTTTGTTTGCATTTCTTTCTTTTCTCCAGGGGCGGATTAAGGTCTGTGTTTTGGGGGGGGCGGTTTAGGAAGGTCAGTTCCGGGGGGTCTGGGGGGTATGGAATACCCCCCAGGTGAGGGGGGGGTCCGGGGGGCCTCCCCCGGGAAAATTTTGAACAATTAAGAGTGAAAAACCAAAAATTTAGGCTCTAAAACTACAACGTTTTTCTTACATAAATACTAAAATTATATGATATTTTTATAAAATTAAGTATTTTTCCAGTGTAAATCACAACAAAAGTTCAAGTTAACATGAGATGAGCAAATTTTAAAATGAAAACACGCACACTGATGAAAAGTATGTAACAACCTGCCATCCTCAATACAAAACCTCAGTATGAAACAAACAGCCTCAATAGTCCATCTGGATACATTGAGATTTGAAGCCAACTTATGGATTCGAAATAATATGTTAATAATTTCATGGCACTCAGCATTTATGGATAGAGGTTTTTTACCAAAAGACCTTCTTATGTATGGGAGCCTACCATACTACCATCGAACATAAGACAAAAGGAAGGAACGGCATCTGAACTTGAATTGAAGAGGTTTTTAATATTAGTGAGTCCCTGCTCATTGGTACTTATTTTCGTGATCAAGAAGACAGTAATATTGCAACTGCAATTAGAATATTTTAGGAGCTATTATTTAAATTTGAACCATCAATAATTGGACTATAAATAAATTTGAACTATCAATATTGATAGATGATTGTTTTCGCAGCAAAAATATGTTTTTGTTCCATTCATATTGACACTGTTCATGTTGTATCGTACAATGCTAAATAAATATTTTTGATTTGAGAATAAATATTGTATGAATATTTTAAAAATTTTGAATAGCCTGGCACCGCTGCTCTATATGTTTGCGCCAAATCCACGGCTTGCATGTACCAAAAAACCTCCTCGGACCGGCACTGCAGACGTTGAGCAGAAGCAATGCTTTCTACGTTCCTTTTTAAAATATAACCATTCAAATCCTCATTTTTGTTATAAAATAATACTAACATATCTCTACTCTAATAATAATAAAACTACTGAAACTATAATCCAATACATATTAGTTTTTGATAAGTAATTGGACAGCAAGATTTTCAATCTCTGTAGCGGACGGGGGGGGCGGTCGCCCCCCCCGCCCCCCCTCTTAATCCGCCCCTGCTTTTCTCACAGGACCTAATCACGATCAATAACTTTTCCTTGAGTTCTGCAATACATTGATTCACTTATGCTGTATCACAATTCTAAGGAAAAATAGTGTATATTCGGTCCAATGAAACACGGGAAGTGAGGACTTTCCATCACTCAAGCTTTATAATGATATTTTTTATTGACTAGGCTACTTTATTTGGTCTGTACTGGCATTACATACACACTGATTTCAACCCCCTCCCCCATGCTACTGCTACTTAGATAGAGTTAGTAATAGAGTACTTATTAGTTAGTTAGCTAGTTTAATTAGTTAGAGTTGGTTATCCTACAGTACTAGGATGTTAAGAAATAAGTTTTTTATATCTTTTCCATTCCAGTCGAAATGTCAATAGACCAATCAGGCTTATGTTACTACGATCTCAACTGGAAAGTAACAGCTTGATCAATATGGGTATGATCTGACCTGAGCATTTGACCTGTTGTGGCATAAGCCTCATGATTCATCCTAACTTTTTCCTTATTTTCTTGATTTATCATAAGTTATAGGGTTTTCATTACACAATATGTAATTGATTCTTACAAAATACTGCTAATTGAAAAATTGGAATGATGAAATGAATAGGAACTTATCAATGATTATTATGGAAATTCTTCGTTTGGAAAGGTAAAGCCACAGATATTAGAATACACGGTGGGAACCAGCGACCACATAATACAAATAGACGGAGCATTCCTATTACTTCAACATTACGGGTGATGAAGCCAATTCTGGTGCCTAGACCTAAGTAAGATGGCGGCGGTTCACATGAGTGGGAGAGAGACAAGATTATGCCAGCTGTTTTTCTATCTCTCTCCCACTCATGTAAACTGCCGCCATCTTACTTAGGTATAGGCGCCAGAATTGGATTCAATACTGAGCCTGAGTGCTCCGTCTATTTGTATTATGTGGTCGCTGGTGGGAACTGAGTAGTATGCGCAGTAAAATCTTTAATCTTAGGTAAAATAGACGAACATGTGTTTTTGGTAAATAGAACTCCTCCGGGGTTTCTTAACCAATTTTGTTCATTCATTTGAAAGAACACATTGAGACGTAAGTATTTTATGCATTTCAATACTGCAGTTTTGTGCGACCAGAAATGTCCTAGTTGCTGTAAAATGACGTAGCTCTTAAACCATAGAATGTTAAGTCACGAAATTAGGCGACTGGGAAATCTTTCACTTTTGTCTTATATAGAACCGTTAAAGCGAGGAATGTCGAAAATTGCTTGTTCTTGATCACAAATTGACAACGCTGTGCTTCCAGCGTTGCCTATTTTGAGTCGATTCCCCTGCATTATTAGAGTAGTCAGCTGGCAAGACTTGACAATAGCTCATAATGTATCAGTCGCCTTATGTCGTGACCGCCAGAAAAAGTAAATAAAATGCTTAGAAATTATTCTGTGTTGACCTCAACAGAACAACAAAACCAATTAAGTTACACCAAATATTTATTTTATCAGGCAGATCTCAGCAATTTTTTTAATAAAATGTTGGGGGCACACCACCCCCCTCCCTTACCCGACGCCCTGCCACTGTGTACTGTATCCGTTGGTAAAACTGAAAATTATGATTACCTGGAAATGGTACATTTGTTTTTGGGTACCAGCTGGTGAGCCAAGGCCCAATCAGATCTGTCAACAACAGCAGGCAAACATAATGGAACTGGGACTGGGAGCCGATTGATCAGCTGCTCGTATATAGTAAAAAGCCCTGTTTGTGTCAGAGTAGGGAAATTTTGTTGCTGGAATGGGAACGTTTGTGTGGTTGTTGGCAAGAGTGGCTGCCAAGCACGGTGAACGAGAAGGCAGACTGAGGCCGATGTGAGTCAGAGGTTGCGCGTTGCCTGGGTCCGTTCGTGTGTGCAAGTCCAGTTGTTTGTTATTGTGTTGGTTGTGAAAGATATCTATGTGAACTTGACCGGTGGGGCAGGGGGCAATACGTACGTATCTGACGGCGCTTGGCTCTACCAGCGCTGTACTTCGTGTCCCCGTCTAGCTATTCAAAAATACAGTGCTTGAGGTGTGTTTAATTGTGTCCTGTTGGATTTAAAGTGCTACTACGGCTTGGCTGATAAACAGTAAGTGACGCCTTTGAGTTCTTCCATGCTCTTTGAAGCTTGCCCATATGCGTTTTTGATGCAGTTTTGACAGCTTTAAATTACTATTGAGAGTATTATTCTACGATATTCTAAGTTCACTTGAGAGAAAAGTATCATGTACGGTATCCAAAATTTCAAAAGTATCAAGGGACCTTATAGAGGGTCTTGTAAAGGTGTTTTCCTTTTCGGATTCCTTTATGTAATTTAATCTTTTATCATTGTGGGTAAATACTTTTGAGGTTATTTTATCATTCCCAATTATATGAGTACTTCTGAGGGTATTGAGTGTATCAGATAAATGAAGGTGAAATAAAGATCTAACCAAGGCCGTACCCAGGGGGGGGGGTCAGGGGGTTGAACCCCCCCCCCCCCCCCGAAATTTTCCAGAAATGAATAGCCTATTTTGAAATTAAAACACAAATTTTCAAAAAAGTATAATTAATTACAAAAGTATAGCTTAATACAATCATCCAAGGCCGTACCCAGGGGGGTTAAACACCCCCCCCCACCCTGAAATTTCCCAGAAATGAATAGCCTACTTTGAAATTAAAAAACAAATTTTCACAAAAGTAAAATCAAACACAAAAGTATAGCTTAATACAATCATCACGTAATCTTTAAAAAACTTCAAATCCTATAAAACAAATCTGCTCTTCTATTCTTCAGTAAGTTCTCATGAATACTGATCAAGTTTTTTCTCTACAGCTGGAGATTAGGACATTCTGAGCGGAAATTGAAAGGCATATCAGTAGAGTGTTTCTAGCTGAAACTGTGCTCCCACGTACATTGCGGTCAAGTCTTGAATCTCCGTGGTTTTTATGCGAGAGACTTTTCTTTTGTGTGTCGGGAAGTCGGGTTTAGAATTATCAGTCAATAATGCTTGTGAAGAGCCTCACTCTTCGCATAGGAAGGGTTGTTGAATTTTCTTGAATCAATTCATCCCACGCAATTCAAATTCCGGTACTGTACATAGAGAAAATATAAAAAATTCTATATTATTGAGGATTGAGTCCTGGGATTCTTGAATTCACTCATGGACGATTATCCTGGAGAGGGTGAATTTGTTATAGAGCTTGTAATTTTGAATTTGGCAGTTTATGGTCTGTGGTTTTCATGTAATGCTTATCAATATTTTTGATTTTCTTTAATCAATAATCATTATTATGATTATCTCTTACAATTCATTTCCAAAGGGTGTTGAATCATAGTATGTCAATGTCATCACTCCATTATCTCTCAACTAATAAAAATCAATTCTGTGATGTTTAGTATTTCAAAATTAATTTAAACTTCCTACGGCGATAGTATTGATCGAGGGGCCAATTTGGAAAATTCCTAATTTGGTTTGTAGGGTGAGGAAAGTACAGTACAAGTTTTCCGTAAATGCTTTCTTCTCATGTCATTTTCATTAATAATTGTCGATAGATAGAAATAGAACATTGAAAAAAACTATTTCCAATTACCACAGTAATAGAAGCTCTGAAATCTATACTCTCAAGTTCACAGGTCTATCATTATCAGTATAAAGAAATGAAACAGGAGTACCAGTACCGTGCTGTATACAGACTAATTTCTAAATTACACCATAAATCTTTTTTCTCTTTTCTAATGCTTATGCAATACAGCTATTTCCTATCATAACTGTTGAAGTATTGTTTGAAGAATGAATGGTTCCGTTTCACTACAATAGGACAACGCTATTGATAAGATTTTTAGAGCTGTAATAAATCTACTTCATTTCACACTTTGATCTTCCTTTCATTAGCTTACAATCAATTTTGGAAAACATACACATGCAAGTAATTAGTGGCTACAGTCGTTTGTTAAAACGTCATCCTTCAATAATCCATGAATAATTGATAAATCACATAAAAATAGATATAAAAATCTGTGAATAATGGACTCATTCTAGCAATAAAGCTAGTTTTTAATCTCTTCATTAGTTTTTATGACATAATGCCCGGTTTTTTAGTCGTTCAATAAATAGTTTATCGATTCAATAGCGCTATTGATTCGATAAACATGAGAATTGCGTTTTTTGAACACTCGATAACGCTATTGGATCCATAAATCTCTCAATAAACTATGGAGCCAAAATCCAGCACATAAATATTTATTGAACCAATAACTGCACAGCTGGAGCTTATTTTGATCAATTTTTTATCTAGGTTAGTTTGTGTAATTGTAATCCGTTTATCATAAGTATCTCGGCTTCCAATAGAGATATCAATTGAAACTTTTTCTCATTCTTTACAAAATTAATTTTTCTTCAATTTATTTCATTACCATTTTACTCTTAACTCTAGTAGTTTCATAGTTATTTGTGAAAGAATGAAGAAAAATACAGATTTATTGCTTAAAAATGTTCTACTTCTGCAAATAAACTTTTACATCATAGTTTTACTGGAAAATGTTTTATATAAAATTAGAGCATTCCATTATCTTCAATTTAAATAATCACAATTTATATTTTACTTCACGTGAACGTGAGAAAACATCCATCAAAGTTCTTTACAATTTGAGACCAAGTAGGCATTTTTATCTTGTCTACTTCAAGGATGATAAACTGAGGACGCCCCTAAATTTTATGAGAGAGTAAAAAAATTGAAAAGGTGACCAATGAAAGAACAAATTCTCCTCTTTTAATTCATATTAATACTTTCACTCTCAAATGGCTGATAGAAAAGGAACACGCAATCTAAAAGTGGACTGTAGAGAAAATAGTTACTGACAAAGAATGAAACAGTTGAAGGGATACAGGTACCCTAACCTACAAAATGTGGCATTTGTTCACAAAATAAAGCCTTTTGCGATGTTGACAGATTCATTGAACCGATAAATCGTTCAATAGCTATCAGTTACATAAAAATGTTTAACGAACGCAATAAGTTTTATCGAATGGATAAATTTATTGACTCTATAGCTATTGAATGATTTATCGAACGACTAAAAAACCGGGCAAAAGTGTGCTCATCGACATTTTTGTGAAAGACACTTTTCATAGGGAAAATGTGACATTGAATGGAATTTTATTGTAGAATACTGACCTCCCTCGTCGTTTTCTTCGCCATCACTTTCCCATTAAACTAAAAAATGTGCATAGTAGAATAGAGGAATCCAATCCTGATAACACATAAGTTTGAAGACTATAAGTAACAATCTATTTACTTATAGTACACCACGTCAGAGTCAGAGAAAATTCAATTATCACACTCCTTTTCTGTGACCACATTCACCTGGCATCTGATCTGGAAATGAATTATTGTCATTTCAACTCATTTCTGAGTCTACTATGTTAAAAATTCATAATATTCCATCCACTATAAAATATTGGGCTGCATCATAATAAGCGGATTATACACATTCATCATTGTAAAAAACCTGTGATGAGGTAATTTATAGTCAAAGTGCCGTACCATAGACAACACGTTTATACTGTAGTTAGTCTATGGCCTTACTTAGCAGAGTGAACTTTCTGAATTTGTACGAATTGAGAAGTTAAACTATTTATTGAATTTGAGGATATTGTCAATTCCGCTGTACTAAATACTTACAGTTCTATGGTTTTGTGTCAATCAACACAGTACAGCTGAAGATGTGTTGTCTACAACACAACGCCTTGGTTCAAAGCAAAGTATTTACAACAGTGGAATTGATCTTTTTCACAAGTTAGGTACTTTATTAATAATTATAAAGAGGAACCTCTCTACATCAACATTTTTTCTTCAAATTTTGTTTGAACTAATTTACTTTTATATTGCACTATTGCCGTATCTTATATTTGTTTTTTGCTGGGGATGATGCCCACATAAGCTCTAGGCTTGTGCGTGAGTAATGGGAAGGATGAAGATGAGAGATGAATGGAACTACAGCTTTAGGTGGGTTCCGAACCTACACTATCTACATTCACGTTGATGGAGATGTTTTATATTGAGACCTATTCATATACTTTCTCTAGAAGATTTATTGGGATATAGCAGTTCAGTTCAACAGTTTAGTTCTGAGAATTGCCTGAAGGACATAGCAAACCTTTCCCATCCTCTGTTTCCAATTCAATTCAACGATTGTTTTGTGTTTTTTTTTCAGAACTGAGGTACAAAGGAACTGGTTGGCCTCAGTATAGGAGCCAGGCGTTGCTAGGCAACCGTGTCCAAGCCACAGTCCGATAACCAACCCGTCCTAGGTCAGTGCTGCATTAATCGTCTTGAATTTACAATAATAGAAGTGTTTAGTGCTATCAAGAGTGTTCGACCCCTTATAGAGGTCAAGTTCAATTAAATAGTTCATTCATACGTGTGAAACTTTGTACAGTTTTTTCTTCACGAGGCCGATTTGGAAATACGTAAGAACTTCAGGGAGGAAAGTTCTAGTCGACACAATAACTGAGGTAATAGCTCTTTCCAATTATTATTACACTGTATTTATGACATATAATTTCTACTGTTCTCTGTACTGGTATTCATGTTGAAAATATCATACAAGGATACTAGACATTCTAAAATTATCATACAAGACAAAAATAGGTACAAGACATTCAGTATGCCTTCTATGCTTCACTTCTATGTAGTCACTTCAATGCTTCAATTCTCTTCAATATTTACAGTACTACATTTCGTGAAGTTGCTTTCAGACTATCAACTTTATTATCCATTGTATATTACTTTGAATAATAATGATAAAGTGATGGAAATATAATTGTTCTAACTTTTTTCTTCTGTATGGTAATTTGGTAAAATACACTGTATTCATCACGATATGCTGGCTTTTTATCTGATCATCTTTTCAAGTATTCGAGCCTAATATACGATGCGTAATTTTTACTGTGATAGATGACTTTTAGAGTATCGCTTACTTTTCTGTGATAAATTAATGTCATGATTGTGATTTTTATAACACAATCCTTGAGAGTAGGTACTATGTCGATAGAACATTAATTTATGTAATAATATTCGAACAATTTGTCTTGGAAACATATGCTTGTGTTGAGAGCATTATCGATTATGTTTTGATCTGACCTTAATCATCATCCTCATCAATCTCAATTACAGAGTATTGAAATTGCCAAATTACTTTCAATTTTCAAAATTCCGAATAATAATTTATTACCAGCTCGTTTGGAATAACTAATGGGAAGCCAGTTTAGAGTGCAATTGAAAAAGAATTATTAGAAATATGTGTGTACTCAACTGAGGAGTTTCGTGCTCATTATGACCGCCCACCACTTTAGTGTATAAGGTAGATTTATTTTAATTTTTTTTTAATGTTTGAGTAATAATTTTGACAAATCCGCATGCCCCTTGAATAGGTGGTCAATGGATGGGATGATTGATGATGAAAATAAAAAAGAAAGATGATAGTAATCATAATTTTAATGGAATATCTATTCTCATCTCTTTGCAAAATGACAGTTATAATATGCTCTGACGAATCGATGGCATGTCTTCAGATCCCATAAAAATGTGACACCGGTCCAGGTCTTCAACGAAATGAGAAGTTCTTTCTTAGCTTGATGTGATGAGACAAGAAAGTTAAAATGCATTTGCTAAGAAAAGATCAGAATAGATAAGAAGAATATCTCACACATACAATATCTATCACTCCACTCTGTGAATCAACGAAAAAATAAGAACATGGAAAACATGTTGTAACAATTGCTGTAACTCCGAAAAAATCTACTGCACTGACCGTTCCACTTGAGAGTGCAATCGAGTTGGTTGTTTCAACGCAGTTTTGTTTCATTTCTTACCATGCTACGGCATGAGCATGTCTCGTGATGCACGTTCTATGCTCCCATCTATGGCCAAAGGCAAAAGTCATGTCGTTATTACTGTATCTGTGGGAAGTATCTTAGCGAAAGGGCACAATAATATTTTTGTTCTATGTTGAAGCGCACGAACGATTATCTCTCTGAATCTGGAGCTGGACTGAGAGTAGTCATTCTAAGACTAGCCGAACAATAATACAACGTGATAGAGTTGCATAGATCTACGCCAGTGCTTAGCAAATATATCTGTAGTCTCTGATGAGTATATATGTAGTCCTTGTTTGATATACATACTATCTGTAGTTAATATATTTGTAGTCTTTGTTTGATGTACATAATATCTGTAGATGTAGTCTATGCTAAATATATGTGTAGTCTCTGCTGAATATATCTGTAGTTCATGTTTTATATATGAATCTGTGGATTTTGCCGAATACTTCTTTACTGCACTCTCCGCTATGTTCTATTTTGTGCTGAATATCTCGTGTTCGAATATGTTACTGTATTTAGTGTAGAATACAGAACATATCTTTTTGTTTTTAGAATATATCTGTATATATTACTCTCAAGTGCCTCAATACAGCTAAAGTGTAGAAATAAGCTGGAACGCAACGCAGTGTGACCTTTGAACTCAAGAGTCTTGTGTAACCGCTCGCTCGTGCTGTGCTGTGTGGCGACTCCTACTCGCTCAATTGCAGCTACCACTATTGTACCGATTGCAATAGTAAGTGACTGACCACTTGGTGGAATGAGGCTACCTTTATTATCAGTAAGAGTCTTGTCAGTCAATTCGACTGTCATGTTTTTGTGTGACTATCCTATGCAACAAAGTGAAGACGGGATCCTCTGCCACCGTGATGCGCCAGAGCTAACTTGAGGTGATAGAAAAGAGAACTAGAAGAGAGATAGAGAGAGACTATAAAAGAAGATAGAAAGAGAAGAAAACTAGGGAGAATGAAAGAAATAGTAGAATGAGAAAAACATCAATGAAGTCCAGTGAAGAGATAAAGTAGAGGTAGGAGAAAAACGAGAGTAAGCTTTAAGCACACAGGCGCGTCTCCTGTGTGCCATGAGCTTAAAGCTTTAAGCACACAGGCGCGTCTCCTGTGTGCCATGAGCTTAAAGCTTTAAGCACACAGGAGACGCGCCGCGCCTCGCCTCGCCTCGCCTCGGCGCGCCGCGCCGCGCTTTTTCGAGTGTTCAGTCGCCCACCGGAGACGCCGTTTTTGAGACGCGCCGCCGCGTAAGCCGCGACACTTCATCTCTAAAATTAAATTCTCCACATATACTGATTTGAAATACCTATTTATTGATCAAATTAAAAGCCATACGCTAAATGAAATGAATGAATTGTTCAAATAATTAAGTAATAATTAATACCCCTTTCAACTTGGAAAATCACGTAAGTTCATAAGATCAGCAACGAACATTAGATCAGACGTATCACTAAATTAATTCAATCTCATCCACTATCCATAATATTCTACCAGTTAACGGCTTCTACCTGTATAATCTTCTTTTTTACTATTATTGTTTTCTATCCAATGACTACACACTTATGAAGGACAATGCAATAATAAATGGTCAAAAAACTAGTTTATTTTCAAATACAATTTATTATCATTATTATCACAGTCTAGTTGCAAAGCTACATCAATATTGAAGTTCAAAATCAATATCAATATCGGATATTGGAAGATTCACAAAATCTGAGCAACTCTTTTGCAACATAAATCAACACAGAGCTAAGCTTTATTATTATACTTTAAGCTTTTATTATACTTTTGGAATGCACTTCCAAAACTATAGCGATTGAGTAAATAAACTATCTATGAGGGTTTGATACAAAATAATGTTCTACTTTTTAAAAGCAAACCCAGATTTATGTCTTTATTAATGGCTTTAAAGAGCTGGCCCGCCCAAATTTGGTAACGCCTGAAACTAGTACTTGAGAATTCTAAACAAACTTCAAATTTGCCAAAACAAACCTAAATTAACGCTAAACTAACGATTTATAACAATTTCATTTGTCGGGCTGTATCTTGCGAGCAGCAAAGAGGCACCCGAAGGGTGGCAGCGCTCAGAGAAAAGTTCCACTCCTATCGCCCACTGCAAGCGCGCCTCGGCGCGCAGCCACAGTCGAAAAATTCCACTCGGTATTCTCCCAAAAGTTCCGGCAGCGGAATTATTCCACGGCGTCAACGGCTGCGCGGCGCGCCGAGGCGAGGCGCGCTTCCGGTGTGCTTTGTTCTAACTTACTTACATGCTAAGTATTCAGCCGGAATATTTTTCATTTGCGAGGCGAGGCGAGGCGCGGCGCGGCTCGTCTCAGGTGTGCTATGAGCTTTAGAAGGAGAAAACGAGAAAAAATTAGTGAAAAACAAAAGAAAAGAAGAATATGAAGAAGAGGTTGGGATGAAGAAATGAGAGTAGATGAAGCAAAAAAGAAGAAGAATATGAGAAAGTACAAGAAGATAAATGAGGAGAGGAAAAAGACAAACGAGAATTAAAAATAAAAAAGTAGGAAGCATTCGGGGAATACACAATGTGTATGATCCATGAATTAGAAAAGATCATTGTAGTCCCTGCCATTGCACATTATTTATCATGTGAATGCGTCTGTGCGTGTTCCAAGAACGTTAGGTTTCATTATTTGGAAACACGCTTGTTGGTCTTCTCTCAAAATTGGGGATGATATTATGATTGAAGGGTGGTGTCCTACGACATTATGTGATCGTTGTTATTAGCCTAAAACGTGAAAACAAATGTTGTAAATGTGGGTGATACCACTACCACCTAGAGTTACAACTAGTTGTAACTCTAGGTGGTAGTGGTGATACCGGCGAAGCAATACAGTATTTACAGTTGGTAGTCCCATTTCATCACATTGCCTATGTGGAGACTCCCTAAAACCGTATTACATTTTCCTCTCTAATGTCTCTTTAGTTTGTTCCTTGGATATGTTATTCTATGAAGATAAGATTCAGATATTATTAAAATTTCCTCTTGATATTATGCAATCCACAGTATCAATAATAATTATTATTGATAAGGAATATTGTGCTGTACTATTCTTGTAAGAACAGTTATGAGAATTATCAAGAAATTAAATACAAAATTAATTAATTTCCAGTTCTTGATGTCTCCAATTATTGTATTCATGATTTTCTTATTCCTGGGAGATCAATATTTTTTCAGAAGTAACTTTACTTGAGAAGTTACTTCGAAGATTGAATTTAACAGGTTACTTCCAAACTCTACACTTTTGGTATTAACACATCAAATGAGAGGGCTCATCTTTGGTATTAGGTTGTCTTTTTATAGGTTGTCTGGTGTCTAAACTTGTATAAAATATGAACAAGTAAAATATCTTTTCCAATTAAATAGGATGTTTTTTTTTGGAAATTAGAAATGTTGATGAAGATGAATGCTGTTAAATATTGTTGTGTTGAATACTTCTCTAAAATTTCTTGCCCAGGTTGAACATTTTGTTAGTCTCGCTTGTGAGAATTGAAAGCATCTTCATTCCAGTTAAGAGTAGAATGCTTTTATAGAATGCACTCATCCCATCCTTCTACGATATTTCAAGATACCGTCCATTAAAGTTTCGAAACCAATAATTTTCGTTATTATGGAACATTTTACACTTGAAACATCGCTACCGGTACGTTAAGAACGTTATGATTAGAATTCCTGTCATCGAATCAGTGTCAGAACGACTTGTTTCCCACCACGAAGCTTTTAAATTTAATTTACATCCTCATAAATTTTCTCATTCTCAATTTATACTGTTAACGGGCGAACGATTTCCTGGAAAGAAAATCTTTCAAATTCATACACTTGGTTATTCGTATTATATAATTATATATATTCAATGACTATATTGCCATAATGGTCTCACAAATCAAAAAAGCCTTACCTAAAGATGTAAAAGAATGACTTCTATGAATAAAATTCATTCAAGTTTTTATTGATAGCATCATTATTATGTTAATTATTATCCTCGCACAAGTATGAAACTCATTCAAATACCATAATTATTCATGTGGTAGTTAGAATAAAAAGATTGTATCATAGTCTTGTTCACTGCTTTTCTGGAATGGAATGTGAAATTGATGAGAATAAATACATCCATAACCTGCATTGATAACATTGCATCAGTCATCATCATAAACTGATAGGCGGTGTTACATTGCGTCAGCTCTGATAATGAATTTATGATCGTTACTTCTTCTACTGGTTAAATTTTGTTACTAACCTATGAGAAATAGCAATTACATAAATATTTGAATCGTTTGAGTTGTTTTGCTAATAATTGTAATCATCAAAAATTATCATCAATGGGTTATACCAAAGGTTAGTTGTTCTAGTCCATAGTAAGATACATTACAGTAAGTACACTGTACATATATATTATAATATGATTCTTTTCTCGTTCATTGTAAAAGTCATGTACGTAAATCTAGGTCTAGAGTCAGAGTACACTCCCACCAAATGAAAGGAGTTGATTCTCGGGATATGGTTGCTTTCAGAGCCCTGCAGCCCTTTTTTGGTCCCGTTCTTTGATTGACAGAAATGTTGAAGACCGTTAACTACCAGCTGAGAGAAAAGACGTCACAATACTCTCTCGGAATGTCACTCAGCTCCAAGCCGAGCAATACAAGCAGCTATTGGCGACGACTTGTTCAACCTTTCCTGCTCCTTTGCGCTGCAGTCACACTTCTTAGCTCCTTAACGAGGCGAAACACATTCTTTTCTTTCCGAATAAGTCACGAGTCGTTACTACAACTCCCCGGGAATTAATTTCGAGAGCACGGGCAAATTGAATTGGCCCTTCAACAGCTTGGACAGGTGAACAATTTTATGAGAATTGAAGGAAGAAAAAGAATATGGAACCCAATACTCTGTAATTAGAAATCCTCGAAAGGTTTTGACCATACGCCTGAACTCCATGCAAAATACTGTATATTAACTTTATAATATAATATGTTTTTCTTCTATTTTCCTTATCCTCCTCAAAATATTTCAGCATCTTCTTTCTAACACATCTCTTCCTTCTCATATCTTATTTCCAATCTTCATGTAGACTTCTTACTTCCAGTCTTATTTTTTTTCTATCATAGACGAACAGAATGAATACGAAAAACTTACTGTGAAACTAAACTTAATACGGTGAATATGGATGGCTGTAGGCTAATATTATAGGTGAGTAGCTCCTCCGTGCCATTGTAGCAGTAGTAATTGGATTAGTCAAAATCAAAAGATTTCATATGATAGCAATAATGAACAATAATGAATATTGACACTGTTCTCATTGTATCTGTACATGGTTATGAATAAAGATGTTTTCAATTCAATTCAACAAATGA
This sequence comes from Laodelphax striatellus, assembly GCA_017141395.1. Lineage (NCBI taxonomy): Eukaryota > Metazoa > Arthropoda > Insecta > Hemiptera > Delphacidae > Laodelphax > Laodelphax striatellus. The sequence goes on along the minus strand of CM029531.1, from coordinate 18,839,723 downwards.
TTTACTATTAGATCTTATTCGTATTTTTGATATCCATCTATATTCACCCATAGATTAGATCTAGGGCGTGACCCTTACGACTCCCTCCCCCTGTATCTGCCCCCTGAGATAGGCTTCATTTATTTGTATTGATACATTGAAATTTATGTGTAGGAATACTTTCAATTACAACTCATTTTCAAACCTTTCTCTGCTCGTTTTCAAAATTGCTCTATAAATCAGTCAATCAAAACACGACTACTTGTTTCGTAAAACAATTTGCGAACCAACAAGACAGATAATCAACAAGGGTCCAATTAGCTGTAAAAAGTGGAGTGAACGCTGTCAATGATAATAATTTGTAGTCATTTTTTATATTAAATTCAAATTTGGATCCATAGATTACTGCGAAAATCAATTGGGAAAAGGAAATCCAAATGAAATAATATTCTACCACTACTGCATATACTTGAATATTGTGAACCTCTCAAAAAATATGCTCTGCAGCTGTGAACTTGTAAATTATAGTGTAGTATAGTTGGATGCTTCGCTGTACTCGAGAAGAAAGGTCCTACCTATCTAATTACATGTTGAGTCTTTCGTATTCAGACTTATCCCATTGCTTGATGGGTGCGCCCTTCAATTACATACTTATATTCTCTTTTTGGAAGCTCATAACATTTTTCTAGTGTTGAGCAGTCAGTATTTCGGGTCTGGCATCTTCCACTACTAAGTGAGTAAGTGAGTGAGCCTTCCATTTCCTTCAATTTTCGAGATTAATGCTTTCAATTACCGTGTAAATGGTGAACTGGTGCCGTCTGTTCATCCCACCCGCTTCATCCAGTGCTGGCCGGGCTTGCTTTTTCACATACACACGTGCATTTGACTGCTGCTTGATTTATTACCGGCAAATAACGTCCTCAACTGCCCCCCGCACCACTCCACCTCCCTTCTTTGCGCCATACAGCTTTCGTTTCCGCATGAAATATTTCGGTTTGCGCCGATTCTTGCCGTGTATCCGCTCGGCTCGTTTCCTTGGACAGTCGAAAAAATTCGCTATACATTTTTTCTTCACCGCGGTTGCGTTTTTCACATCAGCCAAGTAACGAAGCTGAGCAAACGCTGCTAAGCTCGGTTTATTTGTACTTCTACATGCTTCTTTTACTTCAACGAATTCCAGTGGTTCAATAAATATCTGAAAATATATGGTGGATGAGAAATTACTACTCTTCTGACTTGTTCTGGAATGTATCTTGTGTATTTTTTATCATGTTGGAAAATTTCGAAATTGATAAAATTCTCTTTTTATATAATCAGATTCATTCAATTCGATGCTTGACATTAGAAAGATAGAGAAAAAAAAAATCGTGATATTTGACAATAATTTGTTTGTTTTTTCAGATAGAGAAGTACCGGGTGATTCAAAAAGAATACCACAACTTTAAAAATATGTATGTTATGAAAGAAACATCATAGAACCTTCTGTTATACATCTTTACAAAGAGTATTTAAAGAAGTTTTTTTCACTCACAAACAAGTTCAGAGATGTTCCATATGACCCCTCCAGACACTCGAGCAATATCAATCCAAAACCTCCCTCAAACTTGTTCCACACTATCTGTAGCATGTCAGGCGTAACAGTTTGGATGGCTGCTGTTATTCTTGTTTCAAATCATCAATGGTGGATGGATATTGAGGTTTTAAAACAAGAAATAACAGCAGATTATCAAACTGTTACGCCTGATATGCTACAGTGAGAGTGGAAAGAGTTTAAGGGAGGTTTTGGGTTGATATTGCTCGAGTGTCTGGAGGGGTCATATTGAACATCTCTGAACTTCTTTGTGAGTGAAAAAACTTCTTTTATTACTCTTTGAAATGTTGTATAACAGAAGGTTCTATCATATTTCTCTAATTAAATACAAAGTTTTAAAGTTGTGGTATTCTTTTTGAATCACTCTGTATTATTTCTTTGCCATCTGTCATCAGCAACGTCAAGAAATAATATCTATCTATCTATTGCCAAGCGTCAAATGAAATTAATCTGATAGTAGATTTCAATATATTATGCATTATAATAATATTAATTTATTTAGGCTAAATTGTTCTTATAATAAAAGACGGAGATGAAGACAGAAGACATTTCATACTTTGTTTTGTTCTGATTTCATTCTTCCTTGTTCGAATCCATTGATCAAATATTATAATAAAAATTAGAAAAATTTGGAAATTCATAACCAGTAGTTTGTATAACCAATCCAGCGTTTGTTGGCATATTTTTCCAATACTTCCCACGTCATAAAAACATTTCCAATATACATATAATGAAAAATATAAATGATGATAACTAATATTTCTTACCCATTTTTACTTAACAGTTACTTATCAGTTTCACTCTAGTCACTTAAATCATTCATGAAGCCTAAATGAGTTAAAAAAAGCTATTTGATAATAAATTTAGAATCTTGTTTTGCACCTTGTTGGATCAATATGGCCAACACAAATAGGTGTGACAGGTACATGCGATGACGTTGCCATCTACTACAGAGCTGATCGTTTCCAAATAAGCCAAACTCAATCAGACCTTGGCATGCCACGCACGCATAGAAATGCGCGCTGATGATTCCTATTCACATCCTACATCACAGTTCCGTCATATGTGGGTGATAAAAGCCCACCGAAATTACCGTACGCCAACATTTAATCAGCAATATTATAAACGTACGTTGTGAACTGAATGTGTTTACATCATAACCAAAATTGTAATTGAATTGTATTTCCCAATTATGGACTGCAGAGGACAATGAAGGATCCTTATTTACGCTAGCTTCATCTGCATGTGAAGTGTAATTGATGAGGGTGGTTTTCTCTATAATAGGCAAATTTGATAGTGATGGCAAATGATAATTATGTCTAATTATGTACTGATAATTATGTACTCACTCATTTTTGTTCATAGAATGAATCACAGTGATAATAGAGTTACTGTGATTTCTATCATCTTACTGGACCAATCAATTATGAAGTGAACCCGTGATTCTACTTGCCCCAATATAACAAACTTCCCGATAAAACGTTTCCATTTCAAATCCTTTGAAAAGTACATAACTCTCAATAGAACCCCGTTTTCATGAATACTTTGATTAAACGAATTATCTCTTGAACCCTTGAGTTACATTATACTATATAGAGGTTTCACTGTAACATCTAGGTTTCTTACTCAACTTTCATTTTGTAAATTAATTAGAAAGATTACAGGTTCATATGAGAGCATGTTCTCTTCATAAGCAGTACTGCCACGTTTTCAAATTCCTGACATGCCTTTCATTCTCATCTCACATGTGAGTTCTTTTTTACTCAGAGTTCTGTCTGAAAGTGCGAGTCAAACATGCATGAGTGCGTGTCGTCACTGCTAAAATTACCTAATTGAACAATGTAGAAATTTAGTAATGAAAACGAGTTCACCCCTTGCAGAGAAAAGCGCCGCTCACTTGAATTTTCTAAAATGCTTGGTTTTAAATAGTTGCTATTTTGACTAACTGCAGCTGATAGCAGCTCAGTCACACCAATGAAATCCTACCTTGTACTGACGTACCTTAGTTATTTATTTATTTATTTATCTATTTAGCGTATGGCTTTTAATAGTGGGGAGACCCGAGTAGGGTTGTTCTACTTCACCAACATATACAATTATCCCTTGATAGGGAACATGGTGAATGTACGTACCTTAGTATAGATGACTTATAGTCACTGTACTACTTTTAGCTTCTAACTCAGTAAATTTAATGACTCAGTACATTTATTGCCAACAGATAGCACCACATGTACCTATTTTTGAGTTTAATTATTTTTCACTCATTTAAAATTAAGAATTTTGAAAAACAAAACAAATAGAGCCTGCAGAAAATCGCTGGTGTAAACCGCATCAAAATCAGTCCACTCAAACTTCTCCACTAACTTTGCAAAATTCTCTCTACAAGGACAACAAAACTCTTTTAATATAAAAAATTGTACCATGAAAATATATAACTCATTGACAAGAACATACTTCTTGTTTCTCAATCAATTCATCGATTATTCTAGTTTTATTGATAAACACACTTGCAATTCAGCTAGTTCAATTAACTAACTTTACTTGAACAAATGAATGAGCTTTCTCAACAACCTGTGTTAAACCGTATGATTAATATCCGAATAATGGGTAGCGTAATAGTTGATATCGCAATAGTAGTATATATTACCTAATATAAATAGAACAGGTGCGTAATAGTATTATAGCTACTGTAGGAATAGAAATCAAGAGTTATATTATGTGGACGAGTATTGCATGAGGTACGCATTCAACGCTTCCTTTTGGATGGTTGCATGTGCAACATACCATACTATTCATTGCTTCTGATACTAATCTCCAATGTAATCATTCTCTCCTATAATTACTTTTAAAACTAAAATTGTTATTAAATTAGTCTTAACCTCTAGATAAATAGGTTATCAACCAATAAGCATGTAGGTCATTGAACAGATAAAACTTGAATGAATAAAAAATAACCAAATTTTAGAATAAATTATTGAATTAGGTAACTGTTTTTCTATTCCCTCACATTTGGAATTGCGATGATGGACTGTATAATGTGAAACCAAACTTGTATAGGATACTAATCATTGGTAGATTTAAACCTTTAGTTCATAATTATTCTATGATCATATTACTGTATTACCTTCAGGATAGGCTCGGTATGTTTCAATCCAAATCTCGTTTATTCCTCAATAAAACATTGTACATACAAACATAATTAATAGCATAATAATACAAATTATACAGATACAGTACTAGAATAATTTTTTCTTATAAGTTACTAGAGGAATGAGCCTACATGGGCCTGTGCGTATACTCAAATTGCATGAATTCAATTTTTAAAAATCGTGTAGATTCCGTTGTCCGTATTATAAACTTGAGTAAAAATTAAATAACAAAAATTGGAATCTAAATTGTTGAATTGTCGAACAAATGTTAATTTTCGCGATGTTTCACTAATCAGTGATTACTGTAATTCCATTTCCGTATCCGGGTGGTGTGAAGCTACTAATCGTCATGAATAAAGAAAGATAAACATAAATTCGGTCATTAAATAAAACCGTTCATTTTTCAAAGAAGACACGTTCGTATTGTTGTGAATAGATAAAAAACTATTCCGCTATGAAGAGATCGTCCATCGCGCAATCTATTCCGGTTAGTTAAACAAGAAAAATTTTCATGTGAAAACTAATCACCCGAAACATGAAATTATATTAATTTAATTGTTTTGAATCTATAAAGTTTCAATCAATATAAAAGTTGGTGCTTCACAGTAATCTTATTGAACTGATCTTTGTACTTCTGTACAGGACTTCTCTCATGTATATTATTATTTTTTAATTTGGCGGATGGCGAATGACTTTCATTCAACGTTTCAATGGTAACGAGTGGTGTTCTGTTGATTTATTTTTTAAATATGTTTTTTACATATTTTATATACAGTATTTATGTGAAAAAATTCAATGTAACATCACCCGTTACCATAGAAACGTTAAATGAAAGTCATTCGCCATCCACCAAATTAAAAAAATATTACTCTACTATACAGAGTATCTATTTTCTTCGGTAGTTAAGTGAATCGAAAATATTTCACTTTTAATAGTAGCCTAAAGATTTTCATTACTGTATTTTAAAAGTATTTCCCCATACTTTATTATTTTATGATTGAAGTGGCCTTATCTCATTGATTAATCATTTTTGATTAATTGATTGATTAGTTTCTAAATTATTATTAATAATCGTGTACTTTTGAAAATTGAATACCGCATATTGATTAATTTTTTTATGTTCCAAGTTTTTAATGCGGTCTTGATATTTACCATTCTACTTTATATTTACCAATAAATGGTGAGCAATTCCACATTCCATTAATTAGAAAGTTCGCTATTTGCCAGACCTCAAAACCTATTTTATGATTAGCATCAATCTTGTACAGTATTACATTACATAATACAAGGCACAAAATATTTGCATTCTGTATTACTGTAATCAAAGTAACAGTACTTCCGTAAATAAGACGAGATTTTTCGAGTGTCAAAGCACTCTGCCCGGGTCAGTGTTTCAATTATCTTTTAGTCTTTGTACAGTCACCTCACGTCCAGATCTAATTGAAGATGTGAGCGTATTGGATCCGTTGTTGCTGATAATGTATTCTGGTCTGCACTCGAGAAAGGCACTTGTATGTAAATGCTACTACACCAAATTACCACCTTATATGATTGTTCTTGGCTCACGTCGCTATATGAAACATTCATTATTCACAAAAACTAATCATTACAGGACTAATGCGGTTCAACTTGAATAAATGAAGTTTTTATTAGAAGAATTCAAGAATCGTTTAGGAAGCTCAGTAGACACCAATTCGTTTTTTACTCTACATTTTTTAATGATATGAATACTAGAGGAGTTTTGAATGTGTGCGTAAAAGGAAAGTTGGAGTTAACAAGGTTAAATAGTGCTGGTACTACTACATCTTCTTTATTTATTATTCACTTTTATTATTCTTGTTTAACTCCAGAAACTTTAACCGCTTTATAAGACTCGGCTTCAGAAACAAGTACCTTCCGTTTGTGATGAATTGATCTGAATTGTGAATTAGGTTGAATTCCGTGGCGAAGAGTGGTATAATTATTTGGTCATCGCCGGGTATATTTCGTATAGGAAATATACCCGGCGATGACCAAATAAGTATACCACGCTTCGCCACTAGTTGAATTGTGAATTATCAATTTTGTAAAACAATGGACTTATCATACATTCATCATCTGCACATTGTAAAACTCTATTGATAATATTGATTCTGGTACAATGTCACTGTCACTTAAAACTGCAACTTTCTCGTTACCAAACAGAAAGGCAAACTTACTTTCGCTTTTATAGAATAGTGTAAATTACAGGGAAAAGATAACAAATAGCGGCTATTTTACTTATAAAACAAAATTATGTTGATATGGAATGGTGAAGGGAACAGTAGAAAATCAGTGATCTCTACTTTCAAATTGTAGTAAAATAATGAGATTGCTGGTGCATTAATGTTATTTTAACAATTACTCCGAGAGAAAGTTATTCACATGGCTTTCATTTGTTCTTCTCAAGGTCTTGAATCATAAAACTGTCGTTTGTGTTCAAATGACCAGCATGCTTGATTCTAGCATTTTTTGTGTTATTTTTGTCGACGAGAAAATGTTGCTATTATTGTAGTAGCTTGCCTCTCACTACTAGACAAGCAACATCTTTGGCGGCAGAAGAAACTTGGTAACATCAGACCTTATAAGGCGTGTCCAGTGTTTGTTGTAGCGAGAGAGAACGCACTTGATGGATGAGTCCCACCAGTGACAGACTCTATGAACGGAAATTTTCTCATCAAGTAAAAACGGTAAAGAAAGAAGTGCAGAGCAGAAGAAGTATAGCTCGCAGACTGCAAACTTGACCTCCACTTAGAGCTGATGAGCTTTCCAAAGAAGGGTGTAATCAACTGGAATCGTTTCTCGTGATCCTGACTTGTCGTAGATAAAATACTGCGGGTTGCCTGGGCACTGCCTGCCTCTTCCTAGGTATACCGATCGGTGGATTGATATAATGGTTCTTTTACTCACCTTTCACCTCCTGTAATAATTGGAAGGTATTTTTATCTGCCACTGTAGATACTGCATTGACTGCACTGTTTATTACGTTTCTTAGTTCTAGAAGCTGGTTAAGATGAACCTGAAAAAGCAAATAATTGAACGAGTACTATTTTTCATGTAAATATACGCATTTGAAGTGACTACTAGCTGTTTGTTTTTTTTAACAGCACTGTTAGAGGCAGAAGGGTTAGTAAAAGAAGAAGAAAAAGAAGAAGAAGAAGAAGAAGAAGAAGAAGAAGAAGAAGAAGAAGTGATTCTAAAAGTAATCCTCCTATATTCTTATTCACTGATCCTTAATGCATAATCCTTATTTTTGAATTTAATTTTTGAAAGGAAATACAACTACCAAGTAATGGTATAGGAAATTATTATTATGTAAATGAACAGCGCGGCACAGTTGTAAGTGCAGCCTTCTGTTAGGTGTCCGCCATAACTTAGTCACTTAGCAGAGCAAACCTACATCGTTTGCTTTTAGCAAGGTAAATATATATCACTAACGAGGAAATTCATTATGTTCAGCTTCTGTTTCCTTGCTTTTCTCCACTTGGGCACTGCTGGTGAACAATGGTGTGGCTCTTCTAATCTAGCCCCAGCCTTTTCCACTTCTCGTCTCGTGGTGCATTCAACCCTTCTTCCACTGTGGACTGTCAATGAGCGCCAGTTGGCATTGTTAGTCCAGTTGTGAGAGTTCCATTTTGTCTGACAACCAAACTGACAACACTGTAACTGTGGACGACAAAAGAATACCTAGATTCTAGACTTGATTTGACAGAATAGACTTGGCTGGAGAATCGTATTTAGTTACAGTATATCAAGATTTTAGAGGTTAGGGCCGGTATCTTCGTTTAAACTAAATTCAATTTAAATTTGATGTAAACTGTGGATCAATAGTTTTTGACAGTATTAACATCAGCATTATGAACCAACTATCACAATTGAGTTGATGTAATGACTTTTATTCTTAAAATAAACTAAATAACTTTAAAATAACTTTCATTCTTAAATTCCTTCTATTCTTTTAGACTTTTAGAATTCTTTTAGACAAGTGTATCACAGTACTGTATTTAATACTGTGTTGATATAGAGATTTTTCAAATATTTTATACTGTTCAATGATATTGATGTACTCAGTTTTTCATCTGATTGGTGAACTCACCAATTGGATTGGTGTCTCAACGACACAACGTAACTTAAATTCAATATTTAATTATGTTGCTGGATATGCATACACAAGATTAAGCATTTAATTTTTTTTTCGATTGATAAACCGTACTCAACAAACCTATTTGAAATTTGAAATTTCTATTGAATTTCGTTTTACATTCATTTTTCACCTCCTTCGAGTGAGCCTGTGAACGCGTCATGATTCAATATTAACATGCACGTTCGAAATTCATTATTGGACCTGTCTGTGGCACAGGCTTCCGACATACTCCAGTCCTTTGATCTTGCTTGACTGTTTTGTCTTCTACATGCTCAAGATCGTCTTGCAATGAAATGCAAATTCATGATTGTGTTGCGTTCAAGGCTGGAACTTATCCGTTCAATCTGATGCCTGATGTAGGCCTATGTTGTCTGTGCCTCACATCACATCAGAAAGGTTGAACCACTCATGTTTTCCCCCCACCGGCTTTGAGTCTTGCTAATAAAGACATGTTCAGGTCTCGCGAGTCCTGTTCTGGAACAAGTCAGCTACGGTGAAGACACACTTCAGCATTTCTAATTTTGTACCAAAGAGCGAGATTTCCAGATCGTATTCATTGATATTCACTTTGTTGAGAAGTGGATGTAGGATTAACAATGCCTCAAAGGCATACAAATAGTTAGACTGAACGTGAATTGGGCTTTCCTTGATTCTATCTTGAATCTAATTTTAAATACATTATAACTGCTTGTGAGGAAGATTAAAATTTGGTATGCTAGAATAACAGTCATTGAAAGATATTCATTTATATTGTCCTGTGTGTCATGTAAGGCGGTTTGGCATCATATTTTCCTTCATTAAAATTAATTTTCTCTAGCTTGGTAACTTTAATATTATTATTTTTGACTATATAGGCTGAAAATATTTTATGTAGACCTATTGCTCTCATTCTCTTGCTGATTGTTATTACCTTTTTATTTATTTCAGACCTGATTTCCCAGTAGACAATTAAATAATGGGAGTAATTCAAACTCATTATCCTATAAAAATATATATCATTATCATTATTCTATCAAAACCATTATCCTATAAAAATATATATCATTATCATTATCCTATCAAAACCATTATCCTATAAATCCTAAGAGTTTGAAAGATTTTCGAAACTAATGACAGACTCTGTGACCCGTTTTATTGGGCCAATTTAGATACGGTTTGCGTCAAGAGAAAGGTCCTAGATGAGCGGGTATAATTTGTATCTTGAGGAAAATAAGTTTAAGAATAAAAAAACTCCATCAAAACTCCCCAAAAACGAGCCATCTCTCGGCTTTTGTCGGAACTTCTAGGAACCACTGTGCTAAGAGTATTGTATAGTTAGCGTAAAACTTGTACGAGTACTTGTATGCAACTTATTTTCACTGCATTGTTCATGAAAAAGAATCAATAAAATAAAAAAGTAAAATTGACTGAACAATCTCAACTATCAGAAAATAGTTTTCTCACTGGAAAGTAAATCCTTGTCAAGGCAAGTTTGATTCTATCAGAACATATCAAATTCAATTTCAAACAAATTCAAATTCAATCAATTCTACCTTCCATAATTCAACACAAAAATATGGATAGATTTCTGTTGAAAATTTGTCATCTTCCAAGAGAAATGTGAGTAGATGTTGTTTTGTTGATTAGTTTTGTGATGACATGCTCAGTTCGTGAAACTTCGAGAGAAAAAAAACAGCCCCGTAGCAAATGAAGAAGAGGCGTTTGGCATTGGTCCCAGTAGGCTGTGCATATATTTATTTTGTTGGAAGTCTGACAAATTGTGGACAAAGTTCTCTCGCTTAAGTTGCATTACCTCCTGATTTCTTGTTTCCAGGTCACACTCATCCTCTTTTCCTCACCGCACAACCACTCATAGTGGTGATAAAACAAATTAAAATTCATATTTGCTACCCTCCATCCAGAAAATCAAGAACTCAACTGTATTATTTTTCCCTCTCAAGTATTCACGGTACATTATTATCTCTTTCTCCAGATCGAAAAAATACGACCTTTTCTGAACCACAAATTTATATATCAAGATACCGGTTTAGTTTGTTACACTATTATCAATCTCTGTACCTGGTACTATTTTGAAGTATTCTCTAGGAAATGATTTTCTTGATCTGTGACAATTCAGATTTATTTTGAATATACAGTACTTGAGAATAATTTCTGATTCCGTAGTGGAAGTGCAGTTTATTTTTATAATGTTCATTGATAGTGATTGATTGAATTGTGTTAGTGGGATTTGGGATACCATCAATGCCATATTGAATGAATATTTTACTAAAAGAGAATTGGAATGAACAACTGTGACGCTCTTTGATAAAATGCTGTCTGGCATACGGGTGAGCTATCTTTGAGTTGGTACATTGTTTTCTAATCATCGGGGATGATTAGGGAACCAAAAATAATTATTTATCATTGTTTTGAATTGATCTATTGTGCTGGTGGGCTATAATACGTTATAGTTCTGTTACATATAATAATGTTTGACAGTTTGACTGTTACTTGCGGAACCATTTTATTTCTGCCGCTGGTTAATACCAGCTTGAGGCTGGTAATGCTTGAGGTGAAAATCTGTTGCCATGTAATGGTAACTGAAAAATATTCCGACTCTACCTTTCATTTTTTCAACGTATAATTTGTGGTAAACCCGCATCCACTGCTAATATTCTGAAGCATCTCTCCCATGATGGACTCTGCAGATGGAAACTATTTCGGACTTATCTTGTAAAGTATGCCATACCAGTATATTACTTTGTAGAGTCCGGAGAAAAAACAAAGAATAACAGTTTCTAAACACTGTATTTTGTTGAATCACTTTTCTGTTTTGTCATTGACATTCGGCTGATGTGGCTGGGCTGTCGGAATGATTCTACGCGAAACCGCGCGGAATAGCCAATTTAAAATTCCGTTACATTCCTATCAGCAGATCTAGAATCTGAATTTTTTCTCGATTGTTCTGAACGAATTACAATTCCTGTGCCGTTGTTTCGCCGCGCTGCGTTTTAATGACCACTCCGAGACCTCGGACAAGACTCTGTACCAGAAAGTAAGGATGGAGTAGAATTCTTCTGTTCTCTTCTTGGAACGTGAACTGTTTTGAACAGAAAACAAAAAATTAGCCGAATAATTACAACGAAGTAGATTACATCCCATTGTCAAGAAGGTAATGAAAACTGAGCTCTATTGGGTTCCAAAATCGGCTAACTGTAGTATGAATTACTGTATTATGGTTTACTAATAGGGAAGCTTACAATGCATCAACCTACATATTGATTTTCGTTTATTTTTTTAAAATTATTGTTGGTTTTTGAAAGGTATGTGACCTGGATGAAGTAATGCATACGAGTGACATCTAAAATCCTTGTACTGTATTAGTGCTGATAAACACTTATAGTTAGATAAGCATTGAATATTAAATTGATGTGTGATCAGTCATTCAAGATAATGATGAAGGGTTCCGTCAACTATCAGTGTTCAGTGTACTAAATCGTAAATGGAGGGACCTAAATAATATTTGTCTTCTACTTATCAATATTAAGTGGTAATCTACCTAATATGTAAGATAATACCTCTTCCTTGTTTATCGAGGACTGTTCTCTTCTGGGAGATAATATTGCATAGGGAGGATAAATTTGAAAGAAAACAGTGCTATTTGTGATCTACTTCATTTCGCAAAGAAATATTTATAAACAGGCTCTCCTAATTCATCCACTTCAAGCGTTTTCTTTTCTTGAAGCCTGTTATTGATCTCTAGTATCTTCACTAGAGATCTTTTGAAAATAAATGTAGCCCATTGATTGTTTCGTACTTTAATATGTCCCAAACAGCTTCATACCTCTAATGAAAGACAATACATAAATCCAAAACTTAAGTTCATATCGTATCCTTCCTATGATTTTTTCATATAGTGTTATTCTTGTACCCTACCCATAATAATGTAAATTTCATTCATTATCGCAAGTACTGTATATATTTTTGAAAAAAATAAAATAAACTGGAATTGAAATAGGGTACGTTTTTCTCGTTGAAGTTGATATAATGTCTGGAACGAGATTTATGCCTAATATAATGCTAAGAAGTTTATGCGCCCTACAGAAAAGCTGTGAAGTTGAATAGTAATATTGTGCTCACTATTGAAACGCCTGTAATGGTAGTGGTGAGATAGAGAGGAACGTGATTCAAATAACAATTTTGTGTCATGTTCCAATTTCCATTTCATGCGAAATTCATGTTTCACGATACCGTCAAGTGTTGTACGTAGCACATTAGGCGATAATGCATAGTTTCATATAGATTTTCTCAGTAGTCTACTCAGTGATATATTTTCTCCTTTCAAGGTAGGCTAAATAATACTGTACTGTATTTTCAAAAGGTATACTCTTAAATTCTATTTGAATATCATCACTGAAAAGCTTTTAGAAATGTTTCATGATGCTGATGAATTCCTTTTGAATATTTTAACATTGATTTCGGCCAGAATTTGAAATCCTGGATTGTTCTGATGTCAGTCGAGGCAGCATCACACCTTTCTTAATGATTAGGATAAATAATTAATGTAAATAGAAACCTTCAGTGATAACGGTAGAATGTAATCAATATTTTTCATTTGTCAGTTGGATTCATGATTATTTTAAGGATATCAGTACTAGATTATTGTAATGAATTGCTACTCATTCAATCACATGCAAATTGTGAAAAAATACAATTGAATGAAATAAGCCAATTAAGGTTTAATTCTGCGTTGTTGGCATTTTTATTGTGTCCAGTTTCTTATAAATTCAAAGTTTACTTATAACTGAATCAATTTCTCCCATGAAACTTGAATGTCTCTTGATATTTATGGAGTCATTCCGATCATTCCGAGAGCATTAAAAATGACATTACATTACATTGTCAAATAACAGCACTGTCAATAACTGATATCAAGAATCTTGAAGCTTTAAATTTTCAAAACATCTTTTTTCTTATCTGCTCCGAGACATCAACACCTCTTCCATTTGGACAGTTACACTATAAACTTTCCTTTGATGTAAAGGAGAGATTTCTTCTCAATTGGTGTCCACTATTGAGTGTATACACTATTTAGAGTGTATATTCAATGCCACTATCCACCCTCATCCTTGTGGAAGCCAAAGGGCATCCTCGGGAGGTAATTGACATCCTCAGGATGCGAATGAATGGCAAAGGCCAACAATGGGCGGGATCACTCCTGTGTCATCTTTGTCCGTGAAATAGCAGTTCACTTCACTGTCACAGCCAGGAATCGTCGTTGCTATTCTATTCCTTGGTCGCAGGCCGGCCTACACGAGAATCCAATTCGCAATATCAATCGTATGTGCGTTCGTTCTTTCTGTCGGGGCAGGCCTATTTGAAAGCTCCATTTCTCATTGCAATAGAGAGCTCCTTTGTAAAGCTGATTCCAATGCAGCATTTCAATATCAAAACACCAACTTGTTCCTCATATTTGGTTGACCTGGTCTAAATAGAAAAAAAAACTGCCCAAATTCTACGGAGGCATCTACTGAAGGAACATCATTCCTATTGAAATTCGCTTTTACACCACAATCACATTTGTATGATTTCGGAATTCAATTATGAATTGAAAGGCAGTAAAATGGTTCTTGTTAATCAATACAAAAAATTGTCAATAAAGAAGCTCTGTTCTTTTGACTTTTTTCAAATACAGTATTACAACCTATTGTTTATTAATGAAAGTAACAGTATATATCCTGGTGTATGTATAACTAATATACAAGACAATATTGACCTATTTTGTCTGTGTGATCAAATCTTCCAGTTCAGGTAATCTTTATTTCCTCACAAAAATATAGAGTATTTCATTCAATATGGAACAATTTTTTGAAATTATATTAACTGTATAACACAAGCCCTTTCGTGAATTTTAAATTAAATAGATAGCCTACAGTAATAGCAAAATAATGAACAAACTACATCAATGAGTTGCATGTATATGGAATATGAAAAAGTATATTAAAATGAAATAACGAAATGGAACAACATGAGGAATAACAAGAATTAAACATGAGGAATAACAAGAATTAAACATGCCTTGTACCGTTATTAGATAATCAGCAATCAAGGACCTTGCCAAATTGAAGAATGGCAATAATCGAATTTGATTCAAGTTCAATTAATGTCTAGTCACAGATTACCCGTTCCCTTTTTATCCCCTGCAATTTTTTCTGGTTTCTGGCGCTACTCGTAGTTGCAGATCACGTGACTGCTGATTGATAGGATGCGGTCGGCAAGGCAGCTCCCCCTCTACCCCTTACCAACTCTTCCCTCCCATCAATGATTACTTCCCTCAGTCACGAACCAGCTGTCTTTATCATCCACCCCCTTCACTTCTGCCTGTACTTGATCTTACTCTATCAACTCCACACCCCATCCATCAGTCACATTCTTCTATTTTCTTTTTTACTCTAACTTGGCCTTTCTCTCTTATCACCTAAATAAAGATACAGTACCTGTTTAGCTCACAGTTTTTTAATTAAGCGTTGGAGATGTTACCTCAGATTATTCCTTGAAATAAATTAATTTTTGTTTATTGTTGAATAAATTTGATTACAGTTTGAATATATTTCCAAAGGAACAATCATTTCATTAAATTTCATTTAAAAAAAATACAAATTATCTATTTGGTATAATCGTAAATAGTGGTTAAGACAGCAAGACGAGAACACTAAATTGAAATCTGGTGATTCTTACTTTCCATTCTGAAGGAAATTATACCTAATCTCGTGAAATCCAAAAATAAATAACTTAGTTATAGCGATTTCTTGGTTCGAAGAGATGTCACTATCCGAATCGCTAGCCTTCCATGTACACTGGTTTATAATTATGCTTGAAATCCCGAGCATTGGCAATAAATCGCTATATCTCCATTATAGTAATAATTATAGGATAATAAATGAAGATACTCATGAAGTAATCAAGAATAAAAAAGAGTGACTCACATCCATTTTTCATTGTTAAAATATTACTTCACATCTAGATTGTCAAAAATTGTGGTTAAGTACTGATGATAATTGAGTAAGCTTTCGGTAATTCATAAATGTATGGGAATAATTATGCTAATGATTATCGCTGGGTGTTGGATAGATGGGATTGGCAGATCTACCTTCGCACATCTGATAATGGTCTTGTGGAGCGATTTCTCTTGAAGGTGGGTGTTGAGGAAATGAGATCGCGCATAAATTCTTGGCATGTTTTAGATCCGCGATTTAGTAACCGTTAATCCGTCGCCACCTTCTTGTTAACTGACCAGGTTCAACCCAACACCTTCACATATTAATTATTTCTATTCAAATAATAGATTGAATAGTGCTTTTCAAGCTAACGATCTTTGACAACGCGGTTTTATGAAGGTCGAATTTATCACGAGTTATGAATTATTTTCAGAATGCATTTCAAGAATATTATGAGTGATTTTAAAATTATTTAAAGAATATGATTGAGAATTCGAAAGTACAGTCTAATGTTTATCAAACCAGGTTATTTTTTACTCAGTCTTCCTCCACTCATTTAATGCCATTTGATATTTTGATTTGTGATCAATCAGGATAATTTATCGATCAGAACTAAATTGCTGGGATAATTTTTATAAATCATCACACACAAGTCCAAATTGTTTGTAAAAACATTTTGAGAAGTTATTGTAGGAACTCTCACAATCTTTTGATTGATCAAATGCTTCTGCTTTGTTTCTGTTTCTAAATTGTTTCTGTAGTGAACAGGATTGTCAAGTCTCATACAATTTTCCGAATGTAAACCTACTTCAAAACAACCAAGTTAGTAGTCCAAGAAGTAAACCAAGAAGGCTGAGCAAAGTCTTGGAAGTAAATGAAGTCAGTTGAGATAATCATAAGTTGATATAAATTTTTAAAGTCCCTAAGAAAAAGGTTAGGGGGTATATAGATAAAAGCACAGGATTAAATTAATATTATTCAAGCGGCGAAAACAGAAACAGAATAATATAAAACCAATAATGACATTCAATAGGCGAACCGTAAATGGTGCGAGTTCAGCAGACCATTTGGCATTTGTATATCAGCCGGTATATTGATCATTCTCCAAGATGAACGAGTTCCTAAAAAGACTGACTGACAGTTTGGATCTACGCAGCAGCAGCGGCTCCACTTGCACTCCAATGATAATAAATTGTCAAAGATCAAATGCCAATGCCAAATCTGTGCCAAAGAAGGCGGTCCAAGTGCGATTGCCAGACTCCCATTGACAATCGACCAGCACCACAGCTCACACCGGCATTCTGCACAATTTTTAATACCTTACAGCACGCAACGGCATTCTAAGAGTAATTTGCGCTTGTTTAAATACCTTGAAGCCTATGTTATGCTTCAAGGAAGTAGGTACAAGTACTGATATAGTGTAACGATATATTATAATTATGTGGAATGTGGTAGAAGTACTGTATTGTGTATTCTACTTCTCTCAATAACAAGCATTACACAGTTGATTCACACTCAATCTACTAATCTGTTCGCTTTAGTTCTGGTCCAGCCTGAAATTTATTTACTCATCTTCTAATGTATCCAATTCTAATTCAAAATAACTTATTTTTAAGTGGAATTGTAATTGATAGGAGATGGAATTGATGGATGTTTAAACTTCTAACAAAGGAAGATTTTAAAAATCAATATCTGATTTTATGAAGTTCCTTTTGATTTTGGCTCAGATTGAGAAAATTCAGTAATGAAAAAATTATGGTGAATTTTTTGTTACATTCGTATTGTTTTTTTGTTTTTTTTTCAAAAACAGCGGTTATTCTCCAAAGATGTGTGTTCATTTCTTCTTCATATAGGATACATGTTATGAAGATTTTTGCATAGAGTACTTCAATGTCTCCCTAATAACATCATACAATCAATAACAGTGATAACATTACCTCATTGATTTTGGTGAGTTCACTTCCATTCCAGACTGTTTGTGATGTCTTCTCCAATCTTTTAAAAATTTACATTACAAATTGTACCGAGAAAGGATGGAGGAAATACGATTGTCAGGGACGGAGTTCTGGCGCTGGCAGTGTTTCAGTCTGTCATTCAATTGCGTCTTGAGAAAGAAATTGAATAAATAAATAAATATACACAAGAATGCTGAAGTATTTCTCCAACTGAGTTGTCTGTCATTCTCTCAGAAAAAAGTCTCTGCCTTTTCATCCAGTCGTTCGTTCTCAAGGAGTCGGCAAAGCCGAAGTAAAATTGAGGGTTGTTTTTGTGTAGTTTTCTTTTTGAAAGGCTGCTTTCGCTAAGGGTCGGTCCGTCTCAGATGGTTGGAGGAGGAGGGGGTGAAGGCGATTTTCCCGATAGGCCCTTCCCTCGGGAAACGATATTAACTAGGATAAGGGAGTGAGTGAGAGGGTTGGTAAGTGAGAGAGTGGTCGAGTGCAACTCTATGTCGGATTCAGTCCTGGAATTCGGTTCCAGAATTGAAAGACGTTGTCTGTCTTCTTTGTTTGACTGTTCAGATAAACGTACAACACTGATAAAGAAAGTAGGCCAAATTATTGATTGGCAGCATGTACACTAATCAAATACTCAGCTCTGATACGATGGAATTGTGAAAATTACAGAAATATGTGGGAGGTTAATAACATTTTAAAATGAGAAACAAACTTTTCCTTGTTCATGTCCTTCCTAGTGTATTCTCCGATTCATGACACAAACTAAGTATTATGTTTGGAAATACTAGCATATATTTATCTATGTATGTATTCGTGATTCCGGAAGAGAGCACAGGTTATCATGCTTTGTTGAAGAGCTTGAATTCGTCAATATTTCATCATGACGATGAGTATGGAAACCTTTAGAAGAAAGGAAAGGAAGTGAAATGAAGTGTATAGAATAGACACGCATTCTGAAGCATGTAAACTTTCTTAACTTGGACATTTTCTTTCTTCTTTCAAATTCTATTGATCTATGTTACGTTCGGCCTATTAACAAATCTCAAAATAAATATTTCAAGCTTTGGACACATTATTGCATATCAAAGATCAAGACTCTGAATTCCTAGCCATCAGGGTTATCGTTATCACAATTACAGTTACCGTCAAGCTCCTCAATTATTCTCCACATGCAATTGAGTTCCAGAATAATTATAGGTGTTCGCATCACGTGCTTGATGAGTAGGACCGAATTATAAGTAATTTCGAGATATTATTTCGATGGTTGCAATTTTCCTTAAACTCAATTTCCATTGAATCTCTGTGTGAGTCGGGTTTTTGCAGAATGAAGAACGTTCTACTGTACTTCTCTTTTTTGAAGCGTTCAGAAGCCTATCTGAATAACTCCCTGCAATAGAATGATTCAGTAAAAGTTGAAGTAGAGGATCTTTATAAAACTCTGTTACTTCTCGAACTTTAATCGAAGTAATTGATTTATGTAATGTGGTGATGTAATGTCTGGTGAAGTGCCTCAAATTTGAAAAAAAATCTTTCACTAATATCAGTCTCCTCTGATAGGAGTCATTCAATGGTTCATTAATTTCATGAACATTAATGTACAGTATAATAGTTTTCAGTTATGGTTAGTTGAACGAAGTATTAAAATTGAATGCAATTCTATCAGATTGATCACTAAATTTATCTCAACTAGCAAGAATGTAACCAATTTTTTCCGTAATCATAGAATTCCAGCAGACTCGTTTTCTAAAATCTTTATCACTCTCATTGTTATAAAGCACTTCCTTCATTTCCTTCTTTCAAATGAGAATGAAGGAGGAAGACGGCGCTAATTTGAGATCTTGTTGGAATAATCCTCTTTAATTGATCCCTTTTAGCATTTTACGGCAATTTCATCTCGAGGGTTTCCAGCTAGCTATAATCTCTTGAACAGCTCTTGACCCATTTTAGATTTTCACACTTCGTACTTCTTATTTTTCTTTCAGATCTGCTCAGAGCTGTTTTTGACTGCTAGACGAGATGTGATAGACGCTAGAGATTGTAATAGCTGTTTCATTGCCGCTGACATTCCCCACATTTTTTGCGTTTCTTGCATTATTTCAACAATCTTAAATGCGTATCACTGTTTTCTGTGACTCATTTTGTGAACGAATAATATACATCTACTTAGCATGACACATAAGAAAATAATTTTAAACATTCATAATATAGTGATAACCAGTTGATAAGGATCAAGGTCATTATAATTATCATCATTTTATGATATCGAAATGCAGTTTAATGCGATGGAATCATTAAAGATGGATCTCAATCGTTACTCTTCAAACTTTTTTGAGTTACTTCTCCCCCCTTGCCAAAACCTTGCAGTGCATTAGATGTCTCAAAAGCCCCTAATCAATACAATATTTTTAAAAAAATTTAAATTTTTTGTCAAATTTTCATTGTGATTTTCAATTTTGTGCCTTTTTTTCTTAGAACAAAATGAATAATTACGAATTGTACACCTTCTCTGGTAATAAGATTTAATATAACTTAACTATAATTATATAGTAATTAAAGAATAATATAAGAATTATCTCGCATTATAAAATAATACCAACTGTTCCACCGTTTTCACTGTTGATAATAATATATATATGTATTTAAATATGATGTAACAACTTTCCATTAGAGAAGACAATTAAACCCGTGAACTGTTTACTTTCATCCAGATGCAGATGTGGATTATAGAACTACCCGTATACTGTGTATACCTATAACCCGTATATAAAATGTGTACTGCACTACGCAACTGATAATTCAATTACTACAACAATTTCACAGATAATCTCATCATAATGTATGCATGCTTTCTAAGTGTTCATGATTTGTAAATATCACGCACTCACGCTGGAACCTTGTTAGGTGGGGAGTAATAACAATAAGTGCTTGAAATATCTCACGCATTTTCTCTGCAGTGTGGGTTAACAGCTCTCTTGAGCATGCTCTACTATTAGCATGGAGAGCATCTACAATATTTGCATTAGCCCGGGCTTCTTCGCGTCGAGTGGAATTTGCTGCTACTGATGCTGCTTGCTGCTGTTTCTATTGCTGCTAACCTGTGGGAACAAGGACGGCCTTTCCACTCATGCAATTGTTACCCACTGCTCCTATGTCTGTTCAGTAGCAATGGAAAGAGCTGAGTACTTGATGGCATTGGTTGGTTTACAACTGTAAATTTGTTTAGGTAGAATGATCTGAGAGATGGTGCCTAACTTACTCAAGAGACTATCGAGACTAATCGAGATTGATCCATTGTTATTCGATTCAGTACAAACGTAGTCCATTATATAGTCTATTGATTGGATTGCTACGAAAGAGCAGAGACAATTTAACTACTCAAATGTAACTACTTAAATTTTACCAATAGTTTAATTGTCTTTGCAAAGAGTAAGACAATTTAACTACTGAAATGTAACTTTTCAAATTCAAGGAATAGTTAGACAGTAGTGATGCGCGGGTAAAAGCCTAAACATGAGAACAGTACAAATTTATAAGAAAGGCCTGGAAAAATTTTGATGCCTGAACTTTAAACTTATGCACTTCACTGCAGTTATTCGAATATGGGATTAGGATGAATCATCTATAGCGTTTTTACATAATTTGGTACCATTTTCATGTTTATTTGTTGAAAAAAGTTCTTAAAACACCAAACTTGTTTTGTCCATACCACTAAAATCTCTTCTTCAACCCTTTCCTTCACTGTTCTGGGAGTTTTAATCGAAAATTCATTAAACTAATCTTTTTGTACGATGTGCCATTTTCTCTTGATTGTAATAATTGATAGGGCCGGTTGCAAAGAAGTGGGTTCAAGTTTAAATTTCGACTGCTCATGAGATTTAACGTTGTCAATTGGTGATTGACCAACATACCTTTGTGCAACTGGTCTTCTAAGTCGAATCCAAGTGCCCAATCAATGATTGTACTGACGAAACATCAATGTGTAGATTTCTATGGACATCTATCAAACAAAACGTTACTGTGGCCGCATAGTTCTATTCCGTTGCTTCAATACAGACCGACAATCTTTCATTTGTAATTGCAGTCTCACAATGACCGTAAATTCCCCACCTTTCACTCCAAATCTGGAGTCTGATGGTAACAGGCTGCTGTAACCGCGCGCGGTATGAGAACCATTTTGATGAGAGAGAAAAAGGAATGAGAGGCGGCGAAATAAGTCGTGGGATATTAATTGGACCGATTAATGCCGATTGTAAAGCCTAATTAAGCACCATTTGTTACCTCAGCTTTTGTTCTCTCTGGGGAGACTACCTGCTTTCTCCGTTTCTGTGTTACGTATTTGTTTGTGTTGCAACTGTTTTGACCATCCAACACTTCGGTATTATCATCCTTTCGAAAACTCGCTCACTAGTATTTTGTGTACTAAGAGTTATTAATTCTTATTTTGCTTTTATAAGTATGCATTAATTATTTTTTCTTCAATTTCAATGCTATTAGAAAGAAAATATTTTATCCTGAATAGATAATAGAAAGTGTTAATAAGATAATTTTGCTATTTGAATTTATGTTAGCAACTAATTGCAATACTGTATTAATAATTGCTTTAGACCATTTAATGTGTACACTATTCAAGAAAACAACAGATACCCTACAATCTTTAAATGAGTAGCTATCACATTCATGATAACACTCGATTCAAATCATTCACATTATATCATATTTCCCAACTTAAAAAAATACTTTTTAAAGAATCTTTTTTATCCTTTTCGATGTTGCTTCAAACTCCATTATCCACGTTATATTTCTCTTAGCTAAAGTAACTCATATCATCATTATAAACTCTTTTATCTTACATAATTAATTTATTATTCCATATTTCCCTCCAAGGAGTCGGAAACTAGTTTCTACATTAGGGAAATATATTTATTTTGAAGTATCGTGATTATATTGTATTTTTCTCTCTGTTGTAGAAATAAAAACATTAGTATTTTTTATGGGAAATGTGATATGACTGTCATGTAGTAAATTCTCATGATATTATGCCAGCCTTTCCTCCTATTTTTTTTTTCTTTTTTTTTGCTATATAACAGGCAGTGAAACAAGAAATTTCACCGGAATCATTTCAAATTATGAATTTCATCTATCCTGTTCGTACATAATAAACATTACCGTTGTTCCCCGTCCTTATGAAAGTTAGTTCATCCCTTTCTCATCACCCTTCGACATGCGATTTTCATGTGGCTGAAACTTCCACTTTGCAGAGAGTGGGGGCAAATGTGGCTTGGGTCCCTGGACAACAAGGGGAGCAAATTACTGCCAGCTTCCCATCGACAGCAGCAGCGCTCTGCTCCGCGTTTGATGATGATCTCCGGCTTCAACCGAGGAATAATGCTCGGAGAGATACTGTGAGTTTCCTCCCTCTTGATCTCCAGGCAATCTTAACCACCCTCGTCAACAAATAATGATTTACGAGTGGTGAGGGTCTTTCCTCGATCTCTGTGCAATTAACGGTTTGCAGCTTCACTCACCCCCTCTCATCAGAAACTCTTTGCAGGATATGTCACATTTTCGTCGACTCTTCCGGTTTTCATTTGAAAATGAATTTCCCACTGTCCAACGGTCAGGCAGCTCTGATTAATATAAAACCGGGGTGGATAAGGGTTCTAGATGAGGGTGCCATAAACTCTGGGATTAAGATCATATCAGCTCTGCTTCTTTTCGGATGGGTACTGTTTCGGATAAATGGTGATTCTACAAAGCACTCTGGGAGCAAGTTCCACTAAATCCCAACATTTCGAAAATGTCAGTATTGATAATATTGGTGATAGAACATGGTAAGAGAAAATCGCCCATCCAAAATTTATTATTCAATAATAAACATCATGAAATATTTCTTGGATTCAGTTCATTGTTCCTGTTCGCCCCATATTCTCTCATTTATTTTTATATTTTGAAACTCCTTTTCATCTTCACAAGCTTTTTGTATACTCTTCATTATGATGTTCATATTTTTTGTACTATCTTAAGAACTGTATACTAAAATCAACTTTCTCTATTTCAGGTGAGTACACAATTACCAATGACCTTCGTTGCATTGAAATCAAAATCTGTGAGTAAATAATTCATAAATTCATACGGTCAATTAAGAGAACAATAACTCAGTTCTACTACAGGTTGCGAAAGTTCCATGTCTATTGATAGGACCTTATTATATTATTTTGAAAATTTTTCTGTATCAGTGGCGAGCTTTTAAAGTAAAGGCCTCATAGAGACACCAATTGCGCTTCTGCAATGTTGCCTTTCCTATCACCACTTATTCCTATATTTATTATCTAAATCTTTGCATTCTACTGTATTATAAACAATTCATCCTCTAGACACTAGTGCACTTTTTAAGCGTTTAAATTTGAATGATTTAAAGTCTAAATGTCTCCACCTCTAATGCAGTTGGTCGGATTTTGATTTGTTGCTGTTTGTATTCCCATACATTTTTCGATTAAAATGGAATGAATTTTTAAATTTCTATAATTTCATTAGAATTACAACTTTATTCATGTTGGATTTTGGCGCTCATCGAAGTGCCCAAATGACAGTATTATTTTATAAATTGTATAGCACGTATTCAATCCAACATAAACCGGGGCTCTAATAACAAAGGCTACAAAATGAGATTTCACAAGTTTATTTTCGGTGGTGGCACGAACTCCTACAGGCTCAATTTATAAGCCCATCACAGGATCGCTCCTTTTGTTCTGCGGGCCTGCTATGCGTAAATGCGTAGCTGTTGAGCAGTGTTATTTTGTCAACGACGGCGCTTGTTTCGAAAATCCCGCCCTCCAGTTGAAAACTGCTGCAAAGGCAAAATTTCACACGCCTCTCTTCTATTGTGTTATTCATTGAATTCAATTACTCAACCTACAGAAATGTTTGCTTTAGTGATTCGCTTTTCTCTCCATCTGCCGCGAGAAAACGTTTTTCTAGCTCTGATCTTTGACAGTTTCATTCAATGGATAGAATTTGAGAATTGGTATCAGGTTTCACGGTGGGAACTGTTCATCCCATCAATTTTCCTATTGAAAAAGTGAAGCGTAAATATTTTGAATTATATAATAAATTACATCCTCAATGAATCCAAAGTTTATTTAATAAGCTTTTCATCTTGTAAAATTGATTAGTAGCAATGAATACAGACCAGTATGTATTGTGTTATACTGGTTTGTATTCATTGCTATAGTCCGTGCAAACCTTAGTTTGCAGTAAGCGTTTAAATGGCAATGCTATTTGTTATGGGGATATGGAAGCGCTGTTGCCATGTTTTGCTTATTATTTTATTCATTACTCCTCACTCACAGCTGTTCGCTCTCTTTTCTTTTCTCTCTTGTTTTGTTTACATTTCTTATCCTATCAAAACTACATGAATGAGAAAAAATTAGCACACTAATTACCTATTTAAATGTTTTTACTATTATACTATGAATAATTTTTAAAAGGTCATTAGGTCATGAGTTAGATTCTACATGAGTAGATCCGGCAACACTGCGCCCCATAAACGTAATACTGCAAACTAAGGTTTGCACGGACTATAGTAGCGTGAATAAAAATTAGTGGCAGAAAACTATTTATATTATTGGTTTTTTTCCTGTAGTATCAAATTCTCATGATGACAGATCAAGAGTGACCGACTGACCATCTATAGTCCGATTCACGTCAAGAAGTCAGTATTGTTTATATGAGGAGCATTGATTACATTGATGAACATGAACAAGGATAGCAAACTCCCATCTAAGCTATGCTGACTTCTTGAAGTGAATCGCACTATAGGCTCATTGGCTCAGTGTACTTGTTGTTTCCTATTTCCTTATAAACAAACATTCATACATAAAATTGTTGTTAATAATTCCCCCAATACTTCTATTCAATAGTAGGGTACTCGAGTCCATTTCGATTTTCTGGCTATTCTCCACCTCAGCCTTTATATTATTTATCTTGTGGATGATGATGTTTGAGGCAACGTCATAGAAATATCCCTATCGATAAAATTTCTATTATGAATAATGCGAAACGGTAAGGAGTAATAATCATGATTTATTTTCATCAAGACAAGGCTGAAAAATCATCACTCTGAAATTCCGGAAGCATGACTTTATTTTTCCAAAACTCCATCGTATTTTGATAGTGTTTTTATTTGTTTTGTTTTGATTGGCAAATAAATTATTTATTCATGTAATCGGTTGATCTGAAAATGCACTAGAAATAATAGAACATTTTTCTCTACCAGGATAGTAGTTTATTAGGCCATATACTAGGTTTTCTGCGTATTGAGCCTACAGAAAAAACAAACAGAAAACCGAGAAGTATGACTGCAGGTGAAGTTTAGTACGTTAGATCCGTTGCAAAACTTCTTGAACTAACTTCATTAGGATTCCTTTCTCGCCGCCTGAGGCGAAGTTGTGATAATACATTTTGATATAATGTCTCGGGAGAAGGAGGCTGAAGTAGGTTAATGGAATTTCCAAGCTAGGCTATTTGGTCGGCTGTGCATTCTATATTCCAGC
The DNA here is from genome assembly GCA_017141395.1 of Laodelphax striatellus. Taxonomy (NCBI): domain Eukaryota; kingdom Metazoa; phylum Arthropoda; class Insecta; order Hemiptera; family Delphacidae; genus Laodelphax; species Laodelphax striatellus. The sequence continues at coordinate 18,813,358 of CM029531.1, read as the reverse complement.
TCCATTGTGAAAAATAGGCCAACTCATGATCTGCTGGCAGCTAACCTGTGTATAAATATTTGCCCCTTTTGTTGCCCATCTAGTTAACCTTGTTCTTGAATCGGTATTCCACGTGGAGCTGATGCTGTAGATTATGCATGCATATTACATGCTAAAAATTTGTTTCAAAGTAGACATTTTGCATTCATTGCCGCCTTGAGAGGTCTTTCAAACGATTCTCATGAAACAAGAATCATTTTGAAGAGTAGCTACATAATATAAGCAAGCACTAAGCCATTATTATTTTTCTTCACTCCTTTTTTTCATCATCTTCTCGAATAAATTTCTTTGAAAGGGTACTTTTCAGTTTAAAGAAATTGCTTTTTCTAATCGGCTACCACTTTCTTCCGAGATGAGACAATATGTCTGATAATAGAAGATCATAGAAGGCTGATATTCGGCTTTTCACTGAGCCTTCCAGAGAGAATATTATCCTGAATAGTTCATGTAGTATGGAGAAAGGAGAGTCTAGTATATGACTTGTATGTATGAACTGCACGTTGCTCACAGGATGAGAGAGTAAAATGTTTGTGAGGAGAACATGAAGTCTGGGAGAATAATAATAATAATTCCGTGTAACCTGGCTGGCTCAGGACTGGTGTCAGACACATAGTAAGACCTTTATAAACTGTGCTATTTCTCTGCTCCCTGTTTTAATACTGCTACTTCCTTAGTAAGTAGTATCTAGTATAGTGCAATTTCTCTTTCTCCTGTCATTTTTGGCCCAAGTTACACCTGTAAGTAATGTTATAGCCTAAAAATCTTCTCTGAACCTGGACAGAGGACAATACTTTGGGATTTTTATGTGTTATTATATTGGGACAATATTTCCCCATATTCAAACTATTGGAACTCACTTTGGGTGATCGAGGTACGCTTTCAATATTATTATTACAGTACATTAATAAAAGCAGTATTTGAAATATAAACATGAAACTAATACTAACTAACTAAGACAGTTTCTTATCTCGATGCCCATGAAAAGAACTGTTGAAATGTTGCTCTACTTCCAATAATTCCTGAAACAGTTGAGTTAAATAAACTCAGATGTGGATGTCGGTCTTGGAAAGTTGCATGTGAAGACGTGTGGCAGTTGAAAAGAACATCAAGATGGTATACTGACACTAAAGGGGAACGAGAAGAGTTGGTAGACAAGAATTGATTGAGGAACAGACATCTGCTCCTGGTTAACAACTCGACGATTGTCAGAATGCTGTGGAGATGGTCGATGCTACAGAGACTACATTCATCCAGCATCTTTACGAATCATCTGACAAGTCGGCTTTCCCAGTCTTTGAGGACCATTGACGTCATCTATAACTGACGGACTATAACAGTCATGTGCTCGTTGAAAGGTTGTAATCTTATGAGTGTGATCGGCAGTTTTGTGCGCCTGCTTGTTTTTTCTTCACAATTCTTATATTCTTGTCTTTCTCGACAAAAATCACTCTTTTTCTCAGTTCCTATCCTTCGCAAATCACTGATGTCTGGTAATCATAATTATTGTTTAGAAGTGGGTAATCTTCTTCACTGTTTGCTTCCTACTCTGATTCCTATCTATCCCAGAGTTTTGATGTGACATTAAAGGTCAATGTACATGATGCATATTTGCATGCATAAGTTCATCGTGTATTTGCACCTCCAGGGTCGGTTGCAGAAGATTGAAAACTGTTGAAGGATATATTTGATTAGGCCTACTCATGAGAATTAATATTGTTGAAGCTTATCAGATTCGTGGGCCCTTTCCTTCTCATTACTTTTAAACTTTTAATTTTACTTAGAAACCATTTGTTGGCAATTCAGGATCAACTTGAAGAAATACCAGGGAAGAGTTACTCTCTACTAGTGTAACGTGAGAGCAAGTACTACTAGTGTACTTACACTAATTATGATATAATATGTTATATAATTATATCGTATTATATATAATATCATAAATGATAAGACTCGAATATGAATAACAATGGAACATGTTATAACATGAATAACTAATGCCGGGCAGAACAGAGATTGAACACGTAAAAATATTGTATGAATGTACTGTATATCTATACAAATTAGGATTGTTAGGATTGTTAGGATTGTTAAAATGGATTACATTCATCACTCATGACTGCCCTTATGTTACGAGTACATAACTACCGATATTAAAAAACTTTTTTTCAATACTGTAATTGAATTTCATGAAGGGGTCGCATTATGTGATTTAAGTGTATAATCCTCATAAAATTGACAAAAATGTGACCATTAGCTGAAATCGTTCATTAAAACTTAAAATATTCTAATAGTTTTCCAACTATTCTATATTATATTCTTGTCCTGAATGGTTGTAACCCGTTATAAGGAACAGAAATGACTTGTTTCCAAAAATATGGATACTGTGAACACCCGAGCTTCCATAATTTTGTACATTTATTTCTAAAGTCAGGTTGCCTCTTCAACTATTGATCAGGATAATTGCGAAAACATATCGGAAACGTCATTCCTCTTCTGCTACGCAAACCTTATACTTTAGCATAGGTAAAATAGTTACTTTCTACCCTATATTCTAGCAAACCCACAAGAGTAAACTTGAATTTCTACTCAGAGCCGCTTCTTGCTAGTCTGCTAATGGAGTCAGCCATTACAGTGGGCGTCGAAAATGGCGATGGAAACAGAGGATAATTTAAATAGGATTGATGGAATCATGAATTAAATATGAACCGTGAATGGATTCAGGTAGAAAGAGCACACATTCATTCAAGACACAAATAATGGTAGATAGAAGAGCGCATGCGCTTACCATCGATTTCAGAGTGGAACAGCATCCAACTAAAACTAGTTCACTCAGCAAATTTTCGAACAGCAAAATTCGACACTAATACTCAAGTAAAAGCTCGAACTTTAGTTGAAACTTCAGTTGAACTTCACGAATTTCACTTTTTCTGCCAAACATAATTTTTCATCAATAATTCATTAGGGAAATGATTGCAATTCAAGAGTGAACATGAGAATTCATCACTGTTACACTGAATGTCTTTCACTGGACTTCAATTTTCACTTCAAATCATCTCTGTACTTCGGTGATTCTCTATATACTCGTTTATTGTTCATTAGGACATAAAAATGTAAAGTATGAAATGAAAAGAGAAATGGGAATGTATTGTATGATAATTATTAGTTTTTAAGATTTCTCTTTCCCCTTTACTGATTTTCATCCTATTTTTGTGAATATCGATAAATTATTTATTAATAATATATAATGTATTCTCATTAATGGTTTCACTTGTATTTCAACGTTTATTCAACGATACATATGTATGTTCCAGGATAATGAATCAGTGTTTCTAGATCTATTTCAATGTGTAGAGCACATCCTGTAAAAGTAATAACTTCAGGATTGGTTTGCTTTTTAAGAACTGGCACTAAATTTAAAAAAAAGCCATTTTTCTGCTTGATGCTATCAGGGCCAATCTCAGAATAATTGATGAACAAACTGAATAAGTACGCTCCCCGAGGAATGAGGAAAGGGATACATTTTCAAACTAACATCAACTGTACTGTGTATAGAGCTGGCTGTGGTGGCACTCATGCTTGAAAGTTGAAAACCTTGCTTTTAGTTCAATTGTATCTTGTATGAATTAATATTAGTGTCGAGATAATTGGAGCCAAATGTAGAGGGTGCATATTGGATTGGTACAGAGACCGCTGCAGGAGACTTGTCCGATAGGAAAATCGACAAAAATGTCATTTGTACACAATTGGATTATTGAATATTGGTTTGCAGAGGCATTGTGACGGTAGCATTCGGTGCCGTTTGGCCCCCGTCCAGACGGACATCAAACGTTTTTATGATTGTTTCCCTTTTCAAATGTTATTGCTTCAGCTTTTATCGGATCGCTCGTTCGGCTCTCTTCCGCTACAATCAAGTGCCTTCTATGCTGTTCAATCACTTTAAAAAGCTCGTTGAAAAATGCTCAGCTCTGTTGATGCTCCACTATTTTCCCGTTTCTAGTTTTATTTCTCTCATTTTCTGGTTGAATTTATGATAAGAAATTTGTTTCCTCATTTGAATAATGATGCTATGTGAGATTATTGTTGAGGAGATTCCGCTTGAAAGCAGTTTTGAATCCCAGACACTTTCTTAGACGAATAAAAGTGCACTAAATGAATTTCTCCTGATTAGATCCCAGTTTCTCTCAAGTTCGGGCTGCATTTATGATAAGAAATTAGTTTTCTCATTTCAATAATTATGCTATCTGAGTTTATTGTTGAAGGAGATTCCACTTTAGAGCAGTTTTTGAATCCCAGACGAATAAAAGTACATAAAAATAATTTTTCCCTGATTATATCCTAGTTTATGATACTGTATTATCAGTGAAAAAAATATTATTCACCTTATACTGACTTTAATCTTCCATCTTATTCATTCGAGCGCATCTAAAGATTAGCATATAGAGCATATGAAGATGGCTGTAATCCTAATGTACCAAGTACCATTGCTCTTCAGTTATGTTAGCCATAAGCTATATCAGAGCATATAAACTCATTATGATGAAATGTGTCTGCCTCTTGTTGAGACGTGAATGAATTACAACCACAGGGGTCAGTCTAAAAGAAGATTCCAAGTACTTGTACAAGGACAGTTGATTTTACTGCATCTATGTAGCCTGTAATTAATATGAGTGAATTTATTGCTGATTCTACAGGGATATTGTACAGGTATAGTTAGTGATGTAAAATTCCCGGGAATTTAAGATCGAGGAAATATTCCCAGGGAATTTAAGGGAAATATTCCCAAAAATCATAAATTCCCGGGAATTTATGGGAACTTATGGGAATTTATTATTTCTTTTATCTAAAATGACCGAAAAAGACGTTTTTTGTTACACAACGTTTCAAACACCTGTTATATAACAGATTTATGTAAAAAATATAAGGATGACTAACTTGAAAACTGTAATAACTTGAAAGAAAACAGTAATTTGAAGTTCATAGACGATAGACTGATCATTTTCATGAAAGGTGTAAGGAAGAATGAGCACTCAATTAAATTTTCTCAATTATTTGTTCACCACTATTATCATTTTTCTTTATAAATAAATGCTAGTAAATCAGGAAAACAAGTCCTTACCAAGGACTTCAGAGCATACTTTGAAAGTCAAAGTATTAAGTGTAATTTGACTTTCATGGCATGATTTTATTCCATTTCTTCACAAAAAATAATTGAACCCCTAAATGAAGAATGAGTAGAATATAAATCCAAAAATTAGAAATGATGATAAAATACAACAAAATTGACTAAAACAAGAACATTCTTACTCAAGTTTAATTGAATATTGAAAAAAAATAATTACACAGCTCACAATCTTTCAAGAGTCACTAAGGCTCACTCAACTTGTACCTATTACTTCACCTATCACTAAAGCTGCCATATCTCAGTCAATATTGGTCCAATCTTAACAAATGAGATTTCAATCGATTTGTAATTAAATTTACTAAAAAAGGTTATTCTTGTAAAATTTTCGAAATATCAACGGTTTCCGAGTTATTTAAGAAACAAAATTTTAAATTGCCGCCATTTTGTTTTATGGATTTGAAAACTTGTCATAATTTTTTTGTAGCTTTGTCCAGTTGTCATTAATGTTGGTGCAAAGTTTTAATTCAATATGTTTCACCATTATTGAGATAAAAAATAATGAGTGAAAAAAACAAAATGGCAGCTGTGAGACTAACTAAGGACTTCTGGACAATTTAAATATGATATTTAGATATGGTTTTTACCCAGGAACAATGCCCTGGAATATTGGTAGGGAGTTCTGAAACACTCTGTATACAGTTTCAAATAGTATATCTGTACATGTATAGTATATTGTGTATGTATGAAGCTAGGTTGGAAAGGAAGAAAGACAAGAGCATAAGACAAATACAACTGGACAAATTTATAGTCAGACAATGAACATTCCTGTAAAAGACAGTGAGTGAGCAAAAATAGGCATGAGAATGATGATTTATTGATTATATTAATGTGAAATGTAACTTAGATTGATCAATTTCAATTATTTTTAAAGCACTTTTATAAATTCCCTTAAATTCCCAAAAATTCCCATAAATTCCCAAAATTTCTTGGCCTGGGAAATATTCCCGGAAATATTCCCAAATCATAAGTTCCTTCCCATTGGGAATATTCCCGATCCACATCACTAGGTATAGTTGATTTCACTACATGTATGTAGACTGTAATTAATATGAGTGAATGTATTGGTGACTCTCTGCTCTCTATTTTTGATATAGAGTATGTGGCCTTTATTATGAGTTAGTTTTATTGTTGATTCTACTCGAGTTTCATGAAATAGGCCCCAAAGCACAATAAACGAACAATTATTATTGGTTTGATGGCATTAACTTATCGATGTGACCTCAAACTGAGATATCTCAAACTGTTGAACTCTGCATTTCGTGTGGTGTCCTAAATTTGAAAATCCTTCGTGAACTCTCCATCAAGTGTGGAACTGATTCTATTCAAGCAGATAGATATATGTGAGAAGTTTTGGCTCCATTGAAATCTAACAATAATCAAAATATTGCAGACTACGCACGAATAAGTAACCAGGGCGTGGAACTTAATCCTTATGAAAATGGTACACTCCTCTCGAAATAACTAAGCTAGCTGAAACGCCTTAATGGTTGAAGCAAAGCATGCAGACATCCTGATGCCTAATCCTCTTTGCAAATCCTCTCCTATAACGTGGATGTGGCCCCTGCCACCTAGCCTTTACTACTCAAAATTCCTTCTGTTCCATGCGTTGTTTCACCTTAGTATTTCAAGCATTAGTTTACTTTCCCTAGACCTCTTATGATTTCCCCATCAGTTTTTCAAATTGGGTTGTTATGAACTGTATTTCTTACTTAAAATAATATGGAGCACCTTAGTTGTTTATCATAATAATAATAATTTGTTATTTTACCTGGGAGTCCGTTCTCACAACACAAGGTGTCAAATTATTATCTGTTTGACAAACTGAGCAACTTCAATAAATAACAAACACTCATTATAGACACAATACCATTCATGAATCTTTCTATCTTTCCCAATTCATAAGAACAATCTAATCATTTTCTTCTCTACTGTCGGTCAATTGCCAGAAAGCCAAAGAAGGATGGCCACCGATCAGATTTATTCAGATATTCGAATTAAGATTCCAACATTGGATATAAAATTTCAATTTTAAATATTTTGGTTATGTATTTCTCTTATTTTCATGATATTTTCGCAGTAAATAGACCTCACATTCATAAATATCAATATTGTTAGATGGAAGCACTTTTTCAGTTGTATAGTGTCATTGAATCTACATCAATATTTTCACTTCACAAAATTCTCTGCTCAATACTTTGAAAATAAATGAGTATTTCTTTCAACATTTCATGCTTTGTTCATCATTGTATCTCTTGATTTTTTTTATCAATTTTCTTATAGATAATTGTACATTTTTGACATAATTGTAAAAACAGTTGGTGGGATTTTTTAATTAATCCAAAAGATAATATTAAGATAATCCATGTGTATTTTATTTCATAGCTGCGGTGCTTGCAGAGGAGTTCATCTTCATTTTTCCTGATATTGCATAAACGGGAGATGCTCACAACGTTTGGATTATAACAATCTGTTCCTTATTTTTTCTCACGCCTCTTAACAGCTTATTGTGAAGGAGATTGGAATGAAAAAAATCTTACTTCGCTGCCTCCCTGACAACCTTGAAAAGTATTTCCATATTAGGTAACGGTCAAGGCCACAAGGTCCCGTCATGGTTCGGCTGGACATCACTTTTTTCTCTCAATGCGCTTTTGTACTTTTTTAATCGCTGCTTTCAGCTCTACATCGCAAACACACTCACACGTCATCTATTCTGTCTTCTCTCCTCATCATTATATTCATCATCCTTATTTTCATCATCTTCTCACCTCCATATTTTTCAGATTCAGACTTCTTCATGTCCCTTCGCTCAATATTTTCTTCCAATCATTCTTCAATTTTTCAAACATTCTGAGTATTCCACATATCTTCTCTTCCTCTTCTCTTTCTGTTCTCTTCCTCTTCTCATTCTGTTTCCTTCCTGTTCTCTTCCTCTTCACTTTCGCTTCTCTTACATTTCTTCTCCTTCGCTTCTGGTTCTCTTCTCATTCTCTTATCTTTTCCTCTCTATCTATTCTCATCCTATTCTTTCCCTCTTCTCTTTCTAATCTCTTTCTCTTGTCTTCTTCTCTTTCTTTTCTCTTCATATTCTCTTTCTCTTTTTTTTAACTTCTCTTTCTCTTCTGTTCATATTTTTTTTCTCTTATCTTTCCCTATCTATCTTTCTCATTCTATTCTTTTCCTCTTCTGTCTCTTCTCTTTCTCTGCTCTTTCTCTGCTCTTTCTCTTCTCTCTCTCTCTCTCTCTCTTGTCTTCCTCTTCTCTTTCTCTTCCCTCTATATTCTCTTTATCTTCTCTTCAATGTCTCTTTCTCTTCTGTTCATCTTCTCGTTCTTTTGTCTCTTATCTTTCCCTCTCCATCTATTCTCATTCTACTCTTCCTCTTCTCTTTCATTTCTCTTTCCCTTCTCTTTATATTCTCTCTCTTCTCTTTCTCTTATCTCTCTTTTCTTTCCTCGCCTCTTTTTTTTTGACTTTCTCTCCTCTTTTTCTTCTCTTTTTCTTCTCTTTTACTTCTCTTTCTCTTCTATTCATCTTATCGGGCTTTTTCTTTTTTCTCTCCCTCTCTTCTCTGTTTTCTCTCTTCTCTCTCTATTCCCTCGCTTTCCTCATTTATCTTCCTTGCTCTAAAACTAGCTGCTGTATTGTCGGCACTCTTTTTAGAAAAACAGAAAATATTCAAGTCTTCTCTATTTAATCTCAACTATTACTAATTTCTGACCGGAGTTCAATCTGTTCAAAGCTGTGTTCGTAAAAGTAAGAATAATTTTGCTTCACACGGTCTTCACCAGAGCGTGATAGAGCCTTCAGGTGGTCACTTGTCTATTAAAATTAAACCGTAGAAACGTTTTCAAGCCTCGCATCAAATGGTAGGTGGCTAGATGAGGAAATTGGAAGTCACGATTATTTCCCAGCCTAGTATTAGGTCTGCGAAGTGTTTATCTTATAGCAGTTTTGACTTTGATGTTGATTGCATTCCAAAAAGTATTTATTAATTGGTGGAAGATATGATATTGTTGTTTTTCTGTTCTTTCATCCTTATTGTTCTTCAATAGTGGTTACGATTAAACTGTCCCATTCAAGTTTTTTCTTTCCGCTTGATTTTGACCCACGATCACTGATTTATTTACTTTCACAATTATTTATAGCTCCTCATTCAACTCAGTTACCAAATTCTCAAGATTTTTTCAAATACCTAGCTTTATTTTCGACAATTTTCTTATCCCAACTGTCGTTTGTTATCCATTTTTGTCTACTCAGGTGTCTTCGGTGCGGAATGGCTCCAATGCGACATTCGAGTTCAAATTGTTCTCTTATTTTTCTTGAGTGAATGCTCGTTATGAATGTGTTTCATTTCATCAAAATGTCCATTCAGAGTCAAATAGTAGTATAGAAATAGATAGCAATTGAGTCAAATATCTCAAATAGAGTCCATAATAATTGAGTATGTAGAATTATTACATCATCAAATATTGTTAATGACTAGTATATAATATCGAAATAATTCGTTTAAATATAGTCATTATACTTCTAATGAGTTCATGCAACCAAATTCAGATACGGTATTTTCGAGTGATCGATTATCCAGCTCCAGGTTTTCTCTCAAGTTAATTTTCCATTCAGAATCATTTTCTCTTACTGCTACTGTTACAGCTACAGGTTCTCTTCATTCAGGATTGGGATGATGATTAAGGAGTGTTGCAAATTGAATCAGTAATGAGGTTGAATGGGAAAGCCGTCCTAGGACTGCATAAGGGTGCCGGAAAAAGTTTGGCTAAAGCTCTTTTCTCAGAGTTGGCAGCGTGGAGTTTGCTGTGTCTGTGTAGGAGTACGAACTCCATTAGCGAGGCTTGGATTTTGCAGCCTCTCTTTTGGTAGCTCAAACTCACATGCAGCAAGTTAGTGGAGTGTGAGTGTGTTTTTATGTTTTTGTGTATGCTTTGTGTACACCGTTTCTATCTCCTTAACGTTTTTGCTCGGGATTCGGTCGGTTTTGCGATCATCTTAACTCAACCCTTCCGACCCATTCACCTCCAGAAGCATTGCGAATTCCGTCTTTACCTTCTCCTCCTCCTCTTTTCCTCTCTTTCCCAAATCCTGTGACCCAAATACTGGCGCGAAAGTTTGTGACAGATACACAGCCGCCACCTCGTGTGTCTTTCACGAACAGAATAAGCAAAACTTTGAGCTGCACCTCCATCCTTTTCTATCCAGACCTCCACGTCTTTGAAATCCCATCAGAAAGACGTCTTCTCCCTACGGCATCGGCTGAAACTCCTAATATTTGGTTAATCTCAACCGTACTACCCTAACTTGTGCTATACTCTGTACTAATGCATAGATTTCGTGCCTCCTGCATACGCAATGAACAGCATACTCTGACGGAATATCTAGCTGTCAAGTTCTGTCAGATGGGTGGAAGCTAGCTTCCATCTCCCTCTCCCACAAGGATTGCTTGATACCCTTGACGAGTAATGAATATTTCATTGTTTTAAATTCGAAGGAACAAAATGACATAGAGAATACAGTCCGTATTCTATCAAAGAGAATATCTATCAATATTCGTATCACTTCAAAAAATTTCGTTAAAGTCAGATATGCTGTAGTAGTGTCGACCAATTTTTCAGAACACAATATTCTTAATTACTCTTCTTTTCCTCCTCAATTCAATTTAGTTTTCCACCTTTTTTTGTCAAGATTTAGTCGGATGATTTGTGATACCCTAAAGCACAGAAAAGGAGAGGCCTCTGAATTATCTCTACCTGAAGGGTTTAGTAGTGATTAGACAGTATACTTGTGAGTATTGTCACTTATCTTAATCTTCCAAAAGAATGTACCTTCACCTTCTGTAATTAAATCAGAAAGTATAAGAAATAATAAAGGTGAGCTCTATCTAGTAAGGTACAAATCTTCTGGATCTAGATTCTACAAGCTTTGAAGGTTGTTGGGTTAAATGATGTGCTGTGTGGGAGCGAAATAGTTCACCAAAGTACAGAACATACATAACACATTGTAATCTCTTCGTGCTGCCTATGCTTTGGTGTGAATGTAGACCAAGTAAGTGACCACGTTCTGCCGTAAACCAGCTCTGATAGCCAAACTTATCCTTTCCTTTCTTTTTTCTCACTTTTATATCTCATTCTTTTTCTACTCGCAATCTTCTCGCGTCACAGAGAATGTTTTTCTCTACTCCAATTACCGTACTGCAGGCTTTTTTACTGCGACATAAACCTAGTTACTAAAGTTCTCTTATGTAGTACTTTGTTTTGAAAAGGTGGTTTCTCTTTCTTTCTAAGTTTGTATAGGACTGTGGTTTAGCAGTGATTATCTTAATTACCCTTTTTTCAGGAAATTGATGAAAACTTGTCATCAAGATGGCTAACAAATAAAAATAGAATATGATACTAAAGAAACTAGCAGCAAGGGAAAATTATTCGTAGTCATTTTCAAACCCAAAAATAAGTGGAATTAATTCTATCCAATGCAGTCTACAGTATTCAATTATTCTGGATTTAGATTACCTTTACCTTACTCAAATATCAAAACACAATTAAGAACAATTTTTGATATACCATCAATGTATTACATTCTGTATTGAATGAAAAATAGACTATTCTAATAGCAACTTGATAACTGATCTAAAATCTGTATTTATGTCATTGGAATGATTTTTGCTACTTGAAACCAGTATGAATCATTTTCATATTCGTTCACGAGGTACAATTAACTCAGGATGGAGATACAGACGAATTCCAAAACGTCTTCACTTTCCAATGTTGATGAACATTTTTATTTTTTGAGGCTCAAAGGTAATAATTATTGTTGAACATGAAAAATACACGATATAATGACTCAATGGAATACCATTCCACAGCGGTTTTCCGATAATATCCAAAAAGAACTGCAGCAAGAACAACAGGGATAATTACATTACATTAAAAAATTATCTCTCATATTACTAATTTGGTTCAAATCTCTGTCTCACATTTCGAAGTTAACATAGAATATTATATTTTCAACATGTTGATAGAATCATGCGTTTTGAAATCGTCCATATGCCTCCGACAACAGCAAATGGCGTATCAGGAGCTGAAGGTGGGAAGTGGGCTGTTTGACATTCAGTGTCCGCTTTATATAGCTCGGGGAGCCACGAAACTTTATGTTGTCCCAAAGTGGGCGCGAATAGGGAAGTTGGTGCCATCATCCCAATATTGCTTCACTCCATTGGTTGACGGATACGAAACTGCGTGTCTCACCTGCTTATTTAGCACGTCGTCAACGGCTGGTACTTTCATGACATGAGTGCTATGAAAGCTTGCTAAGTAGTAGGAATTCATGAGCAGTCCGGGGAAAGTGTTTCAAAATGTGTTTCATGAGTGTCCGGGGTTAGTGCTTTTGTTTGCCTTTTTTAGTAGTAAAACTTCAATATTGGAGTATGAGAATTAGTATAATTTTTTTCTTTTTGACTTGGCTAACAAGGGCATCGAGCATAAATAGAGTATGGTTAAGGTGAATAAGAATGGAAAGTGTATAACCAATATTCAAGAGTGAAAACTTAGTCTCGTACTTGCCCTTGGATTTTTCCAGCCCTTCTTCTACTTGGCTTACTATTAGGGCCGGTTCATGAGCTCGGGATTTAGCCAAGTCCTAGACTAAAACGGGTGGCCACCGTAGCATCGACACTATGTACTAAGGGTTATCTATGCTGCTAACCCACAAACCTGTCGAGACAATCTGTTGTAGAGTATGCATTGAAGTCTTTAAGCAACAATTCTCTTTTTATGTAGCCTATTATCAAAGAATATGTAAAGAATACTCAATGAATAGCAGAATGTTACTATCAGTTTGGTATACTCAATGCAACAGTGGAATTGAGTGATTGAAAAATACGCAATTCAAAACAGCTATCACATAGTAACAATTGCTCCTATGTGGTCTTTGCTACAAAAATGGTTTATTAAGTTCCATTTTATTGTACATATTATAACTGAAATTGAGAAACAATGTTCAACAATGAAATATTCAAGAGAGCGAATAAATTTGATTAAAAATTAAAATTGAATACATTCCTTTTTTGATGAATTTGCGTGAGTCTTCTATCAGCCACGTAGAACTTCATGGTTGCATTTTACTTTCCTATCAAATGAATAAAACGTTCAATAATATTATTATTAATACAATTATTGTTCAAGAGGCGGTTATTGGATAAACTTAGTGGAGCATACAAATTCAGAGCTAGAACTAGTATCAGAACTTGTTTGCGAGGTCCAATTTTCATTTCATCATTATTATGAAAGACCCAAGATTATAATACACAAGGCGATTCCAGAGGATCGCGAAAAGTAGCAATTAATATTGGAATAATTCATTTTCTGTTTATACAAGAGAGAGCTTTTTAATGTGTACTTGAGCCCCAGTATTTGGCAATCAATGATTGATGAAGTGAATTAATTAAGCTTCACTCAACTTTTTACGTTTAAGTAGGTCACTTGTTCCTTCTTTCTACAGAACAAGGAAGAAAAATGTGTGGTAGAAAAATTGCCATTCCTTCTCGTCTTGGTTTCGTTTAACTTGTCCATACCCTTCCTCACTTTCTTCATTTTAAGCGTCATTCTCCGGTCTTTCTCTCTTTTCCTCTCCCAGTTCCTCAGCTTCATTTATATCGGTGTCTTTTCTCAGCGTTTAATTAAAAATTCTTTCGCACCACCTGACGCAACCAACGAGAAATAAGCACCTTCCATCCTTTATTTTCGTACCCTTGCCCATAATTCCCGACATTCTCTCTCTTATTTCCTCGTTTTCTTGTTATCCGCTCACTTTCTTCTTTTCTTCATAGCCTTCCATTATCAATAATTGGAACGGTTAAGTGTGCCTGCCACTCTTATGTCCCCCAAAATATTTAACTAACATTTCTGTCATCGCCACATGTTTTTAGTTACTTTGAGGAATTCAGAAGAAATTCCCCCTGCACACAGACGTATAGACTTGTAGGGGGATTCCTCATATTTTTAAATATGAGCGTGTATGAAAATGTTTGGGAATAAATTGACTTTTAAATTTGAATTCAAAACTTTTTCTCCACGGTGTATCTAACGTATTCCAACTTGACAAATTGACTAATGATAATTCAGTGAACATTAGTATTCCTTTTCAACATTTTTTCAAATATAATTAGAAATCTCACACACTGGTGAATTCTGAACAAAGAAAACATCATGTCACTTCTGCATCGATTCAGTATAATACCGGAAATTACAAACATGTATGATTTTAATATCCTTTAATAAAAGAATATCCATAAACCATGCAATGCACTACTACAGCAGAAACAAAACAATAAAGCTCAGAAAATATATTGCAATAATCATATTTATTACAATGAAATTATTCATGAATTCCTGAAGGAATTGGAACAAAACGTGTATTGATTTCTCGGCTGATCGTATTCAATTATGCAACTGGATTCTGTATTTTGAAAGCTTTTATAATAGATGTCAAACTGTCAACTCGCTCGCTATCTGGGTTACTAGCTACTTCTGTATTCCATGAAAATGCAGTGTAAATCGATAATGGTTGGTGTATGAAGTGGTGCGAATGTTAAGGCGTAATATGAGGAATGAAACCCCTATCAAAACAATCAATTCATCTCTATACTCCTATTTATCTGTATTGTAATTATAACCTATGTTTGACCTAGATCATTGTCGTTTATGATTCCACAATTTCTATTTATGCGTCGGAAATGTTCCGCATAAATGGAATAGGTAGCAAAACAGGATACGAGTAGTGTAAATATGTTACTTCTGGGACCAACTCTGGACCCAAGATGGCCGCTGGACCCAAGATGGCCGCTGGACCCAAGATGGCCGCTGGACCCAAGATGGTTGCTGGACCCAAGATGGCCACTGGACCCAAGATGGCCACTGGGCCCAAGGTGAGCGCTGGACCCAAGATGGGTGCTGGACCCAACATGGCCGCTGGACCCAAGATGGCCGCTGGACCCAAGATGGCCGCTGGACCCAAGATGGCCACTGGACCCAAGATGGCCACTGGGCCCAAGGTGAGCGCTGGACCCAAGATGGGTGCTGGACCCAACATGGCCGCTGGACCCAAGATGGCCGCTGGACCCAAGATGGCCGCTGGACCCAAGATGGCCGCTGGACCCAAGATGGCCGCTGTCACCAAGATGGTTGCTGTAACCAACATGGACGCTGTAACCAGAGCGTTCTCTGTAACCAACCTATTCACTGTAACCAAATCTGATTATGTCTCCAAAATGGCGCTGTAACCAATTGGAATTCTGTAACCAAAATTGACGCCGGCACCACAATGGCGCTATCACCACAATGCGCGCCGGCACCATATGTGACTTTGTCACCACATTAATTGCTGTAACCAACATGGCTACTGTATCTTGTGAGATAGCCGGATCATGAAGACAAGATAGAACCTCACCCAGCTCCTCTACCGCCCGCCTTTTTTCAAAAAAAAATATTTTCCCACAAATCGGCTGATTAGCAGACTAGCTGACTATCTCACACCTAATTAGAACCTAATTACGTGTGAACATTATTCTATTATTCCTGCTTCAAAAAGTTGGCTTATTATAGATGAAATCTCAGCTGAATGGTTATCATGACCAGCTGACTGTGAGCCTATCAATAAAGCTAATCTTTCGACAAGTTCATCTGCATTGTCAAAATATACGTAATTTCTACAGTTGGTTGTGCTGTTTGCCCTGACCATATTTAGTTTCGATCTAATTTTGCCTATTCCTTGCCGGCGTGCTTCAGCATCGTCATAATCATCATTATCATCGTCATCATCGTCATCATCACCGCTACTTTCATTATTACGTGATAATCTCACATCTCCAGGAAGATTACGATAAAATGATTTATTCATAGTGTGTGACGAAGAGGCGATAGGATTTGTACGTTCACTTCGTCCTCCACCTCCTCCTCCTCCTCCTCCTCCTCCTCCACCTAAACCAGTCTCATTCAATCGTCTGTGCAGATCCCCAATTGATGATAAGTTTGCTAAACTTGTTTGATCATGAGATTCTTCGGTCTTTCTTTTTTTCGAGCAAGCAGCGGGGTGGATGAAGAGAGCTGTTGCATGCCATCATGTTCTTGATCTTCATCACTTACTTGCCTCTCCCATCTACTAAGCTGAAAAGATCGCACATTTCGTCGTCGAGATCTGTTCGACCTACCAAGAGAACTGACAGTTAACGCTATAGATGGTAATATTTTTGATAACATGTTTATATTTAAATCCTGCTCCGGTTTTCAAACTATTATGTTTAATAAAATGCATACGTGTCTCCATTAGAATTCGTTTATATTGTCTTCTCGAGCTTACACCATTTAAATCTGCATCTGGTTTATTTCGAAAAATGAGTTCTAGCAAACCGTGTGACAATGGATATCTAATTGCATCTACATATAAATGCTTATTGTCGAATCTTACAACTGAATTAGGTCAATTTAAACTGATTGCTTTTCTTATCATAACTTAATCCAAAAGAAACGTTTTCTTTTTACAAGAAATTCTTGTATATATATTTGCGTTAATTTCTGTAAATTACTCTGTGGGTATGAATTATCATCATCAACTATATCATCATCATCATTATCATCTGAACTTATCACCACCTCCTTTCCTTCTTCTTCTTCTTCTTCATACTTCTATTCAGAACTTTTTCTAACATGTTTCCTATTATTATTATTATTATTGCGATTATCAAAAGAAGATTTCAATTCTACAAGTGGTTTTATTATTGGGCTAAATGTATCTTGTAAATCTCGTTCATTAGCTCTTCTGCTACTAATCAACTTTTTATGTTTATTAACAATTGAATTTCTTAACTTGCTAATAGTATTCTGTAACAATTTTGATTTCGTCTTTAATTGATTACGAACATGATGATTACGAACATGATGGCTATCTAAATTACCATCAGCAACAGTGTTACTACTACTACTACTACTACTACTCAACTTCGTTAGCGACTTGTTTTTCATCCTGACGCTGTTCACACATCTAACGCGCGCTTAATACTAATAAACTCGCACTTCGTGCTCGGCAGGGGGCTTCGCCCCCCTGCACCCCCCTGGGGGCTTCGCCCCCCATCATCTTGTGAATGTGAATTTTCTTGTATTGGAAATTTTTGGGTTGGTAATTTTCTGGTTGGAGATTTTCTAGGTTAAAATAATTAATAGGTCAGTGTAAGTTATTTAATGGGTTTCATGGTTTGCCTCTTCACCCCTGGGCTCTGCCCATGATCTCCTAGGGACTTTTCAAATTTCCAAATTTGGGTTCCAGAAGAGTTATTTGATTTGGTAATGTAGCATAGTACCCAGTATCCAAATGAGAGAAATACAGAGTCTAAAATTAGCCAAATTTGACATGTCCCTCATTTTGGGGCAGGTGTCATTTATATTAGCTTTTGAGGCCCAGGGACCATTATTCAGACCTCCAAAACTGCACTACAATATCAAGAACCATTGAAAATAGCACCTAAATCAATTTCCAAAAATTGGCAAAAATGACCAAAAAACACAATTGCGCCCCTATAATCCCCTTGCAACCCGGTACAAATTTTATTATCGAAATCGAAGCATATCAAGGTGCTGAACAAAAAGGTCCTTTTCATTTTTGCTCTAAATAGTCAAATTAGGAAAGTTGAAAATTGAGGGGGACCAGGTGCCTCTTGATGGAAAAAACTTCATAGTTTTGGAGTTTTCTCAATTGTTATGGGTACTCATGAGAACAAAATGGTTGTTTCCACTGATCCACCTATGCTGGGAGGGGCTTAGAATTTATGTCAATGAGTACCTCCACTGTTATCTTTGTAAAGAGGGGACTTTGAAAATTTTCAAATTTGAGTTCCAAAAACTTGATATGGGCATTTAGCATATGTTTCTGAATCTCCTGGATGAGCTGAGTTCAGTGATGTATATCACAATAATACCTGGTATCCAAATAAGAGAAATACAGCCCTCCCAAAATTAGCCAAATTTGACATATATGTCCCCAGTGCCCCCTGAATACATTTTTGGACGGGAGACATTCTAATTAGATCTTTAGGTCCAAAACAACATTTCAACCTCAAAACTGTACTAAAATATCAAGAACCATTGAAAATAGACCTAAATAAATTTCAAAAATTGGCAAAATGACCAAAAATACAATTCCGCCCCTGATCCCCTTGCTGACCTGGTACAAATTATATTGTAGAAATCGAAGCATCTATAGGCGCTGAACAAATAAGGTTCTTCTCCTTTTTTCTCTAAATAGTCAAATAGAGGAGTTGAAAATTGAGGGGACTTGTTGCCCCCTTACAAAAATGTCATAGTTTTGGAGTTTTCTAAATTATTTTGGGTACTCATGAGAACAGAATAATTGTTCCACCTTTGCTGGGAGTGGCTTAGAATGTACTTTAGTGGGTACCTCTCCACTGTGATCTTCATAAACTGGGGGAATTTGAAAATTTTCAAATTTGAGTTCCAAAAAATTTATTTGATTTGGGCATATAGCATATGTTTCTGAATCGCCTTGATGAGCTGAGTTCAATGATGTATGGCACAATAATACCCGGTATCCAAATAAGAGAAATACAGCCGTCCCAAAATTTGCCAAATTTGACATAGGTCCCCCGGTGC